>JAZFAU010000833.1:0-32500 GCA_037178615.1 Dione vanillae
ACTCAAAATAGTCGGGGTTATAGATATGAATAAAAACTATGAAAACCTGGTGTTAAAACACTCCGTCCCTGTATCTTTGTCCCCGCTTTTCGCCGTTTTCCGAGGCATTGCGTGTTGAGTGGCGAAACTCAACGTCGCACTTGCCTAGATTCCAGAGCGAAGAAATAGAAATAGAAAAATCCATCTTTCCCGATTGGGAATCGAACCCACAAACCGACGCGGTTTACAAGCAGACGCTACACCTCTGTGCCATGACGGTTGTTTCTTTACTATTCAAAATATATTTGATTGGGCTGGGCCCACGCCACAATCGTTTAGGTGCTCATCCCAGAATGCATAGTATGTGCTTACGTATACCAGTATTTTTTATTTACTTAATAATAAATATTTTAATTAAAATCATTTCGAAAATATATTTTAAATTAAAATAACAGTAGGTAGATATTTCGCATTTTTGCTCAATTTGTTTTTCGTTTAGTGCAGAGGCGCGGCGTCTGCATCTAAAAGCCACGATTAGTGGGTTCGATTCCCAAGAGAGGAGGACTTATTATTTTAATTTTCATTTTCTTCGCTCTGGCAAGTAGGCAAGCACGGTGTTGAGTTCCGCCACTCGACACAAAATGATTTAATAGGCGAAAGCAGTGAAAGTTGTATGTCAAGACATCCCATACATAGTATCAGAATTCTACAACAAGTACATATAATTTTAACGTGTGACTCAATGGTGAAAACGCTTAAACGGTTTGCATGAGGTGCGGGTTTAAATCCTGCTATATTAATTTTTTTTGTGTTTTATTAAACGCTTTAAAAATTCAGAACAAATGATAATTATGTCATTGTGTAAGTAAAATCAGAAGAAATCGTTTGTCATCGTTAATAGGCAAACACTTAAAAATAACAAATTAATTATATTTAGGTATTCATGATGATTAAGCGTTTAAAAAAATATGGCGGTACATCGTTCTGGTAAACGGGACAGCTATGGGCCCCTCCCATTCGCATTCTGGGGTGGACACCAGACGGCTCTGCGATGAGCACAGCCCATTAGTGTCTTCCTACACTAACTAACCAACCCAATCAAGGAACGTTGACAAAGAGCCCTGTGTTTAGCTGGTAGGGAAAACTGCCTGCCCTAGTGCTGACAATCAAAAATAATTGACTGCGTAATATATTACTATGTCAAACAATGAGACTTGTATGAGCTTAAAAAATTTAAGGGCACATTAGTCTCACTGTCCCCCCCCCCCCCCTAGTCCCCCGCTGTCCCCCCCGCCGTCTCCCGGGCAGCCGCGCACAGCCGCGTAAGACGTGCGAATGTTCTAAAATACATATCACGTGTTATCAGTTATCACACATCACACGTACTCCTAACTTTACGCTTTATCCCTGACGCTGCAGTCGGAGTTTCTCTCCTTGTAAATAGGATTCAGTAGTTAAGTAATTTAAAATATAAATATAATAGGCAAAAGCGTGGCGTGAGTTCCGCCACTCAACACGGCAACGCTTCGAAAAAGGCGGAAAGCGGGTACTAAGCAACGGAGTGTCTTAACACCAGGTTCATATTGTTCCTTCAGTTCCCTCTGCCTACCCTGCAATATGTGGAATAAAGCGTGAAGGTAATAAAAAAATATATATAAATATACTAAAAACAAGTTCGCTGCTTCGCTCGCTAGATGTGTCCGAGCTTACTCTAATATAATGTACGCATGTATTGTTAGCTGTCTTGGATATTTTTCTTTCAAATCCTGACTGAAAAGAAAA
The DNA here is from genome assembly GCA_037178615.1 of Dione vanillae. Taxonomy (NCBI): domain Eukaryota; kingdom Metazoa; phylum Arthropoda; class Insecta; order Lepidoptera; family Nymphalidae; genus Dione; species Dione vanillae. The sequence goes on from JAZFAU010000833.1 coordinate 1,762, forward strand.
AAAATTTTTAGTGAAAGAAAATCGCAAAAACAAATTCAGTAGTTTCTTAAAACATAAGTTTCATTTGAGGAACTCGACGGGTCCGCACGCTCCCATCTCGTGAGGCGTGTGTGACGTCATTCCACGTTGTATCAACTTACTAAATATTACATTGTAATGAACGAATACTGTTGAGTGCCAATAGCGCAGTGTCTCACTGTAAACGCGTTGAATGAGAGTTCGATTCCCAAGAGGGGAACGTGATTCTCGCCTCAGTAATAATACAGAGTGCGGCGTTGAGTTCCGCCACTCAACGCGTGGTATGCGGGGAGCGATGTATCAACTCTGGTTTTTTATCTAAACTCCAATATGAAGCTTTAAAAGTAGCTCTCAACAGCGTGTGACTAACGAGTGTTATATTTAGAAAATATTGTTGAAATACTTAAAGAAAACATATAAAAATTTGAACGCAGCGGGACTCGAACCCGCGCCCTCCTGCGATCCGTGCAGGCGCTCTCACCAATGAGCCATGCGTTCTACATCACGCCGCGTTGAAATTCTTATATGCTTTTATACAACTTATGGCTGCACGGTTCACAGGAGGACGCGAGTTCAAGTCCCGCTACTTTCAAATTGTTATATGTTTTCTTTAAGTATTTTTTCTATCCTCAGTGTGGATTAGCACTTTTAAAAATCATAAAAATAAATATTGCAGACTATATTCTTTACATACAATATTCTTAACATTGTGAAGCAGTATACGGAGTGGAGGTGGTGTTATGGGGTTGTTAGGGGGAGAGGGGATGCTGGTTGAACGCTTGAAGGTAGAATAATTGGGTGTGGTACAAAGTATTTAGTATTGTGGATTTTAAATAAATCTATATCCTCTAAAATCTCACAGTGTATTTTTTTTAAATGTAATTAATTGGCTCTACAGACACTTGGTCCGTACCCTTTTTTAACTTATATACTATATGTTCTTATCACAAATATTGATTACATTAATGTTAATACATAATATATAGAATTAATATTTATCATAATGAACATCTATTTTTTTGTAGCTTCACGCTTTATCCCGCACATGGCAGGGTAGGCAGAGGGAACTGCAGGAAACATAGGAACCTAGTGTTAAGATACTCCGTCGGTCAGTTCCTGCATTCTCCGTCCCTGCTCTCTCCGTCCCCGCTTTCCGCCTCTTTCGAGGCATTACGTGTTGAGTGAAGGAACTCAACGCCGCGCTTTGCCTAGTTTACCAGAGCGAAGAAATGGAAATAGAAAAATCTCGTTATCATCTTTCCCAACTGAGAATCGAACCCAGAATCCGTCGCGTTACAGGCAAACGTTGCGCCTCTGCGCCACGACGGTCCTCCACACCTATTTTTTTTATATTTATGATTACTTAGAACTAAGGCTATGGACGGTAAGCGAATTACATAAATTATACACTCTAATTTGGCGTTATAAATAGATTGAATTACATAATAAATTACTCCCAAAAGTAAACTTAAGTTAAGCTTAATTGAAAAGGTATAGCATTAGGTTAGAAATGAAAAATTATTCATTTCTTCGATTAGGAAGAACCCACTACCACGTCACGTGTACAGTAAGACGCTATGCTAGATTGGTCCTTGTATTTTAGACAAGATAATTGTATACTAATGAGGGAAGCTAGTATTTAATGACTACAAAAAGTCAGTTCGCTGTTAAGAGTCCATTTTTCACGTTAACACGACAGAGTAATATCAATTGGTTTATTCTATTAGACCAACTTTACATAGTTAGGTCCTTTCATTTATTTAACAGCTTCGATTTCTATTCAATATTCGCAATATAGAAGATATATAAGAATATATAAGAACTTAACATCACAAATAGGTTTTACTGTTTTGAATAATTAAACATTTATTTTAATACTAGATGCATTCATAACAATAATATATTGATTTGCGCCTATAGATACACATCTTAGAAATGTGATATCTTTTTGAGATCCGGCTGGGTCTTTTTCAGCTACCGGTGTGGTGTGGTTTCCATCAAAAGTATACATCTCTGACCTCAGGAACTAACCAGCGAGACTGTCGTTAGAGCTGCAGCTCATTGGACAGTGTTTAAACAAGCGGTACACAACCGCTGCATGAACTTACAGCGAGGGCTAAGACGATGTAGACATCCGGTATTCATAAGCATCTGACAAAAGCATGAGGGAAGCTGGTATTTGTGACTACAAGAAGTTATAATATATAACATATATATATATTATTATAATAATATATCTATATATATATATATATATATATATATATATATTATTCATATATATTATATACTATTATTATATATAATATATTATATCAATATAATCTATATATATATATATATATATATAGATATATATTATATTATATATATATATATATAGATATATATAGATATATATTATATATATATATATATTATATAGTAGATATATAATATTATATCTATATATATATATCTATATGTATATATTATAGAGAATAAATGAACCGAGTTGCTACAAAAAATATATATTGAATAGGGGTAGGGGGTCAGCAATTGTGGAAGCGTGCGGAGGGGGAGGTTAATTATAATTATTGACCTATAGTCGGTTTTAGGATAATAGAAATTGTTACAGTTACCTTATTCATAAATCACAACACAAACATGATTGTTACGGCGCCGTGTAATTTTACATTAGTCGTCTTCGCTAGGGGTCTTTCACTATTATCTTTTGTAGGTTTGTCTTTGTCAGGTTCAATATCAAGAGGAATACACAAAGGGAAATCAAAAAGGCTGAGGGAAGAATCACAAGCTATTAATATTAGATTAAGGAAGGGCCGTGCCGCTCGCGCCGCCGTCCACGTGCACTTTACACCTCCGACAACTACTAATAACTAATATGACCGCTCGCGCGGGAGTGGCACAAGCTTTGACGACACACCGCGCGGGGGGTCATCGCAGGGGGCGGCACAAATAGGAATAAACATAGCCCCCGCCTAACATCTAATGTTTTACGAGAAAATGGGAGAGCTACACTCATTAGGCTAGACGAACTTAATTTGGTTAAGGCTCTCTTTAGGATACCTGTCGAGTCTTAACATCGAAACACGCACACGCTATTCTTTCCCAGGATCAAGTTCGAGGAAATGCGACCACGTCGCACTTTAAAGGGGTAAATTATTCATCTTTTCTAGGGACTAGCTCGCTACTGTTGGATGATTCACGGGATCAGTCCACTTGGCATGTTTGCAGGGGTATAGGTACTCTAACTGCCACCGCGACCAAAATGTTGAGGATCTGTTGCACTACTTGAAAACGGGTAACGGATTAATTTTTACATTGTTATAGGGATATCCGGCAAAGCACTAAGAGGTTGGCCAATCAAAAAATGAACAGGGTCAAAACTTCTAGATCGTTAGGGTCATTAGATAAGGACATAACGGGCCGGGAATTTAATACCGCTTCAATTTAGCAAAAATGTAGTTAATTCCGAAGTTAAAGGAGTTTCATAAACGACCACCGACTCTGATGATCATTTCTTGTCAAGAAAGAGTGAGAGTCGTCTTAGGGAAGACCACAAGGGAAACGCTTACGCGCTAACGCGATAAGGTTCCAGATAGCGCAACGGGTAAAGTTTCGGGTTTTATTTATAACTCACATCCGTTATCTAAGGGGTTAGCATAATGGTTTGAGGGGGCTCTTCAACTTCCAGAATTTCCGATGAGACCGGTAAGGATTTCACAGTCATGGGGGGCAAATTCCCCATAAGCGGCAGGACTGGACCACAAAAAATATAACAAAAATTGTAGATAAAGCGTAAGCGCCGTTAAAGTGAAATTTTTATCTTGTAATAAAAGCGCGCCGAAACACGTCAGCACCCAATAGTAATCTATCGGGCCAAGGCTTATTATAGGTAGGGTCAGCTAAGGGAAAAATCACTACTAGGAAAAACACGACTCAGGGAAACTCAAACTCAGATGCGTACCGGCAATCAATCTATACCCATTAGCAGAGGTTGAACCTCAGGGAGGAATTATACAAAGGTTAAAACATCAGGGAAATAGAACAACGGAAACCCACTAAAAGATATTACCTATGCCACGTAAAGGGGCCCAGGAGGGGGAGATGTCAAATTTGAGGTAATTAACAACAAGAATCAGGTTGTAATGGAGGCAACCCTGGCACGGTTACATAAGGCACAGCGCTTCAATAGAAGAACCACTAGCAGTTTTAACGGTAATTTAACAGGAGGCCAAACAAATAGGGCAGTGGGTGAGATATTGAAGGCAAGGGAAGGGGAGTAAACAAGTATCTAGCTATGGGGGTATACCTTCTTATTATAGGAATTATCACGAATCGTATATTATTTTCAACCTGTCTAGGTTGGGGCGGAGCATTTTCTTGGGGGGGAAGCTCTCTGGAATGTGTGGGGGGAGCGTGGAGTTGCGAAGGGGACTATGTCTTAGATGGCCCAGCCCATAGGGGTACCGAGGGTAGAAGAAGGATCAGGTACGCGGATAATTGCGTTATTTAAATTTGGAATATATTATATACGTTGGATGAGGTAGATACATTGGGGACGGGAATCATTAAACCATAGCATAGTGTGATGGGAGAGCGACCGAGGTTGAACATTTGAGTCCCGCTTGCACAAGAATGAATGTTTGTCCAAACACCTATAACTAACCGGGAATTGTTTTACAAATCCCGATCTTTCTCTAGGATTCATGCTATAATCGGGACATTACGGAGGTAATGGGAAGAGGAAGGCACAAAGGTAAAACATTTTTATATTATTGAGTACCGGTAACATTTTTTGTCTATTATTTCATATAGGGGAGGGAGGAGCGCAAAGTAAGTCTGTTTAGGTACAGTACTTTAAATTTTCGTCAGGTAGAATCTACAAGGGTGGTTTTGCAACGTTGTCATGGTGACGAAATTCGTCTTCCCAAAAAGGTATAAGATTTTCAAAGGTAGGTAACTCATCAGCGTCACGCCATAACCACGCTCAAAACGGGATTTCAAATCAGAGGGAAGACTTAGTCAAAACATATTATGTACTAACATATAAGACCATGCGGAGACGGGTAACTCTAAACGTTATAAAAAGCGAGCGGAAGTTAAAAAGGGTTCAAAGGCCGCGCGCAACCTGTAAATTATTCGAAATCTCCGGGCAGGGTAAGTATCTGGGTTATGTAGGTATCAGCAAGAACCCGTGTATTGTGATATTCGCTGTTTCAGCAACTCACGAGCAACTTCATAGTTGCCTTCTTCAATTTTTAAATGTAGCAACAACCGTTAGTTCATCGTAAGGATCAAACCAAGTACTGTAATTTCATTGTGGGGGTTAAATGGTGTTGGAATCTCCTACACTGTCAAACCTGCTCAATAAAACTTATCCAGGAGTCAGGACTCCATCAAACTTAGGGATAGGTAAATAGGAATCTTTATAAGGAGTTTCGCCTCAGTAATATTTTTACTTAATCATTCTCAGGGGTACTGGCCATGACAGGATAACTACGGGAGCAGGGGGCCCAACCTAACTGACGCACCGGAGGTCGTCTATTTTCTTATTTACTAAACGACTTCTTTTTTTACATAAACTAATGTCTGGTAAATCGATAGCCGGGCTAACCCACCCAGGAGCACTGAGGGGACGCGTTTACAAGAGTACAATGAGGAATCTAAATCCTTGAACCTAACTAATATCTAGGTATTTCAGAAGTACCAAGAAGTTCCGAGGTATCGGTAATCCAATGGAACCAAAAGCGTACCACACCTATATTTTCTCTATATTCTGCGCTGCCGTTAAATAAGGAACATTTACTGCTTCAGGAGTAGCCATTTTAAATTATCAAGTCACGAATAACTGAACCAAAATATTAAAAATTAAAAACGCGGATAAACAAGACCACCTACAACCGCGCGAGATAGAAATCAAGTAACAAATAACTCAAAAAAATATTAAAAAAGAAATAATAAAATGTAATCAACAATGAACCACTACCAACGGGCGAAATCAGAAATCAGGTAAACAATAACTCAACAAAATATTAAAAAAATAATAAACTCGTAATAAACAAGGAATACACAACATCTGGCAGATAGAAACCAGTTACGTAAGGTTCAGGACGCGTCGCATATACATAATCGCAATACAACAAAATAATATGATATACAATATGACTCAAATAAGGATGAAGCTCCTTTAAATAAAATAAAAAAAAAGGGTAACAATAAAAGTGTAGGATAATATTTTAAAAGTAAGTTAGTGTTTTAAGGAAATGATATTAAACTATTTTAACTAACTTCCAAATTCTAATTAAAACGAGATAGGAATACCCGTATAGGCGTAATATTATACAATATATGTAAACCTATTATGTGTATTATCTATTTATATTTAATATATAACAATTATTCATATTATTTATCTATTTACACATTATACATCACCTACACAATTATATTATATGTATAAAATGTCATATAACAATTTTTTAAACAACCGATGCGAACACGTTTAAAAAGGTTAGGAAAATCAAATTATATGTAATTATGCGTTAGGTACAAAATTAGAGCCAAAAATACCAAAACGGGCAGAATAACACTGTAATCAAGGGATCAGGGGCATGAAACTACGCTAAACAGGGGACTCGGGGTTAACTCGCTATAAGTAATGGGGGCCCAGAGGGATGAAAAATACAGCTCTGCTACCAGAAAATGTTCTAAGTCGTATTTAAGAACTACGGCTCGGATACCAGAAAATGTATATAGTAGTATATAATGAATATAATGGAACTGCGTTCGGTACCAAAAAATGTATATTGTTATGTAGTGAACACCACGCCCTGCTACAGAAATGTATAAATATATATTATATATATAATATATATATATATATAAATATATTAATATAGATATATATATTTATTAGATTATATTATATACATATATATATTATATCTTATATATATATCTATAGATATAATATAGATATATATATATATATATATAATATAATATAAATATTAGATCTATATATAGATATATTATAGATATATATATTATATATATATATATATATATAATATATATATTTATATATATATATATAATATATAAGTATTATATATATATATATATATATATATATTATATTGTTATATTATATATATATATATATATATATAATATATATAATATATAGATATATATTATATATATATATATATATCTTATAGATATTTAATAGATAATATATTAATATATATATAACATTATATATATATATATATATCGATATATATATATATTATATATATATTTATATATTTTATATATTTATTATATATATAAATATAGATATATATGTAGAGCGTCGATTATCCGAAACTAATTGGGGGACGTGGGTGTTACGGAAAACGGTTTTCGGATAATCGAAACTAATGATACATATTATATTGATTCAGTCATAAAAAATTTACGTACAGGTAATGAAAACCATATTTTTACATTATGAATATCTTTTAATGGACAATAGGAAATAAACAAAAAAAAAGTGCAGACAATCTTGTAGCAAACTAGTGTTTACTAATGACAATTAACGCTAAAAAAATCTTGAATTTCCTTTCCGAAGCAAGCCTACCCGCTTACGAGCGGCTAGAATCACGTACTTTTTTAGAAAAAACGTTTACGTTTAGGCATTTCAAAGAAGAGTTAGTTTTACTTTCCACGCGGAAAAATTTTGTTTTCGACTAGCAGTTTACTGGCGTACAATAACGAGTAAACAAGTCGCGACAAGTGTGCGGAAAACTGACGCGCGGGCGGGCGGTGGGAGATGGGGGGCATTGGACCGCGCGTACTAGTTCGGAATAAGCGGGTCGTTCGGTTGAGCGGACGTTCGGATAATCGACGCTCCACGTATATATAAATCTACTAACATATACAAATTCTTTTGTCACTGACAATTATGGAATGACAAAAAAAAATTAAATTAATAATATAGAAGGCAACTGAACAATATTGTTGTTATTGTTTTAATAACATAATGACAAAAGACAAAAACAAATAATATTTACGATATAATGTAGTCCCCTAACCATACAGATAAAATTAAACGTTCTACGAATTTATCAAAAATATTAATAATTTTTGATAATTTAAAAAGAAAACCAGCTCACTATGCTCTTCCTAAAAATAATAAATATTAACTTAAATTGAAATTTCTTTGAAGCCAATACAATTTATACAATTTAAAATATATATTTTTTTTATTACAACAATTTTATTCTTAGAAATGTGTGTTGTATGAATAGATTAAAAGGTTATTGTTGTATACTACGCCTTGCTAAAGATGAAGGGTCGATATATTTCGATTATTTTGTTTCTTGAAGTCCACGCTTTATCTCGCATATAGCAGGGAATTACAGAAACCTAATAGTGTTAAGACACTCCGTTCCCTACCTTTTTTCGAAGCATTGTGTGTTGAGTATAGAAACTCAACGCCGCGCTTGCCCAGAGTCAAAAAAATGGAAATGACTCTCCCCTCACAGGAATCGAACTCACAAATCGTCGCGCTTAGAGCAGACGCTGCGCCTTTGAACCACAACGGTTAACATGTTCATAAGCACAGAGAACCATGTGTTCTAGATAGAACTATAGGGGTTTATATATAGGCTCACTTGTGAACCGAATCGTTGGGGTGGCGACGCTTGCCGTGGCTATACGTACCGTTGGCGACGTGTAAGGTACTCCTCCAAGTTGAAACAAAATATAAGTTATATTATATTTATCATATAAAATAAAAGTAGTAGAACTTATATTTTTGAGATCACCAAATTTGTGTTTTGACCGCCTTCAAAAAATTATACAAGCGACATCTACTAAAAATAAGAATACTTAAAGAGTATCAGTTATGGTAGAGGTTAAGCAATTGTACATTTTTCCAATAGATGGCGCTCATCAAAAACTTGAACATATAGGTAATTCATTTATTTTTCAATATTATTTTACTGAATGGAAAAATATAAAATAAAAAATAAATGAAACATTTCTGTATATTTTACTTCCTAGTCCTATAAAAATATAGATTTAACTAAAGAATTTTCAAATAACATGTGCTTTTAGGCAAAAATCCTTAAATTAAGCGATCAGCAATAACTACAATCCATATTGCTAAAAATGAAACTACTGGTCAGCCCAGGCAACTCATTAATTTAGGCTCAGTGTAAACGCCCTCAAATGTTTTATCATTTAAATATAATGTATAATTGTTTGCATTGTTAAAATTATTTAAAATATATATATATTTCCGTAAGAAGTTCGTAATACTTCATGTTTTCATTAGGTTACATTTAATTTCTATAATAATATTATCTTTTTTATATTATTTGTACACACATGATGTTTCACATCTGCCAGGCGTCCCATGACGGCTCACATTTTTTTGTTTTAATCTAGTAACATATATTTATCTTGGTATAATGTTTAGAAATTATAAAAAATAAAAATAAATATTATATATGTTTTCGTCTACTTGAAATTATTTATGAAATGAATTGACACATTTTTTTTTATTTTATTTCAGTGTGACTTTTAATTTAGTTTTAAATATATATGAAATATAAATTAAATATATTTTAATGATAGTAATAATATAATTTTTAAAGACCGGCTTTAGCTTATAGAGTGGCACTAAGAAAAAAAAATAAACATGTTAATGTATATAATGAAAATATTATAATATACGTTAAATAAATAGTGCGACAATGACACATGGTGCGCCTACATAAAATAAAGAGCAACAGTAATCAGAATATACAGACGTACATTTAATTTAAATTTATTTACATTTAAATAATTAGACATAATAATATATTTAAAATTTATATAAATCACCCACAAATCATATAGAATAGGCTTTATAATTGGTGTACATATAAACATACATACAAAAAAGTAAAATAAAAGAATTCATAATCCCTACTTTCTTTTTAAGTCCATTAATTGTAAACAATTTTATGATTCCATAATTTATATGAAATATAATTGTTCACAAAACGGCAATAATTGTCACAGAAAGTATTTGATTTTTAAAAAAAATATATTTCAATCTCGAAACTACAGATTATAAATAATTTATAAAGAGTATTTAATTTATTGTGTACTTCAGTAAAAAGACCTTTTTATTGATAAACAATTTGCAAATTTAATCGCTAAAAAAACAGTACAGAAAAAAAAAATGTTATAAAAAATATTTTTTTAGTAAGTAATTGACATTCAATTTTGAATTTATTATTAAAAAATGGTATCACCACAAGGAAAATGATGGAATGGCTGGGCTATTTATTAGAATAGTGCAAACGTAAATTAGTGCGCGTAACAAAGACAATGCGCATTATCTAAATGATTTTTGTATTGTAATAAAATATATAAATATAAGAACGCTTTATAAATTGCAACATAAATTTCATTTTACGTCCAATCTGTTCCGATTGGTACATTTGACACCTCCGTGGTGTGAGGTTATACGCGTTTTCGAGAAGTTTTTATAAGTGATAAGTGAATTAAAATGGATTCAGCACCAGCTCAAGAGGTCACCGAGCTGCTGAAGCAGTGGGAGGAACAGCATACGTCCCCAAATTACGATCCAATTCCGACTTTGACAAGGTGAGGTTGTTATCAGAAACGTCAAACTGCATACCACATTGTATATAAGTATTTTATATACAGATGTTGCCGGTCTGAATTTTTAAAAACAAGCTGGTTTTTTCTTATAGTTTCTTATATATAATGCTTCGTTTAATATTTTATTAAGTACTGTTCACTCTACACTTGTTTTGTTTATGATTATGTATGGAAGTTACTCCAATTTCTTGTTCATTCTTGTTCTAAAATAAATCTTGTCTAGTTTATTGTTATAAATTAAAATAATCTATTTCTTTGTCTAAGTAAATATTATTAGAACACTTGCATACATTTTCTTTAAAAGTGATAATTCTAGAAATATCTAACAGGAAAATTACAAAAGATTATAAGAAAGAACAAAGTTGCAATGTCATTATAATCTAGCATATGGAAGTTGTCATGCATATGCACAATATCTTAGATATTTCTACATAAATTGTTAATATCATAAATAGTACTTTTGTAATAATATTCTTGTAAATTTAATATATAGCAGATTATAGTTAAAATTTTTTAAACGATATATCTTATAAGCGTCTTATGAAATAATATATCTTGAAAGCAAACATATAAGCAAAATAAGTGTTCTACTGTTTTTTAAAGGAATACAAAAAAAATAGCAAAAATGTTCTTACAACTAAGAAACTATTACATTTCAAACATGAAAAAATTATATAACAAATTAAATTTACTAGAAGTATTTTCATTGTATGAAAAAAATATAGATTTTGCTTCCACTCAAAAAATGTTTTAAAATCATGTCACAACAAGTTGTAACATGTTGAATATTTCAAATATGAAAACAAAATATTTCATAGTATGATGCAATTGAATATCTTAGTTTAGAATCACTAACTAAACGGGGATGGAGAAAGCAGGGACTAAGTTATGGAGTGTCTTAACACTAGGCTCCTGCGGTTTCCTCTATCTACCCTGCCATGTGCGGGATAAAGTGTGAAGTTACAAAAAAAAGAATCACTAATAAAATATTTAGATTAAATTGTTCTTAGGCATTTGGAGTATTGTACCTAAATACATACAGCAGTATAATGTCCCTCTACACTACAATGACATCTTTGTGAAAGCAAAATCTCTGTCTCCAAAGAAATAATTGCTAATAATAGTTGATGAATCAAATTTTATGTATATAAATATATATATACTTAATTTAGTTGTATATGAATAAATAAGTTATCTCTACCTGCATGAAAAGTTTAAATTTTAAATATTTTAAATATTTTATTTAACATTTTTGTGAAAGCAAAATCTCTGTCTCCAAAGAAATAATTGCTAATAATAGTTGATGAGTCAAATTTTATGTATATAAATATATATATACTTAATTTAGTTGTATATGAATAAATAAGTTATCTCTACCTGCATGAAAAGTTTAAATTTTAAATATTATTTATTAAAATAACTATTTGACCGTTTTGAATTATCAAGCAAACATTAAAACTACTCGCATCTCTTTATAGTTTCTATAGTGTTATACATCACCTCATAGTTATGAATTCAATGTAATTGGTACATCTACGGTCAGAGCTATATTATAAAAGTATTAGTCTAGACTATACAATAGTATTTAATAATCCACACAAAGTATAGAAAAATGCTATAAATAGTAACCTGTGTCTCATGGAAACTGTCCAAGAGTTTGAATTGCTCTTTATTTAATTTATTATATATTTTTTTTAAGTTTTACATTATAATTTGATTCCTACTTAGCTATAACACTGGCGTATTGCCATAATGTGCTTTAGTAAAAGTTTGAATATAATTTAATCTTAATTTAAATATATTGACAAATCACTTCCAACGAACATTTTTAATGGCACAGAGCACTGATTTCATTTATATAATAATCTCAGCTGCGACTTTGTTTACATTATTTTATGCCCATATATAGATCTATGGATAGCGCAAGGTTATATGTCGTTATAAAACTAAATTTCTGTTTTGTTTTAATGAGTTAAGATTTAATTATATGTTAAATTAGTATAGGACAAAGCCACAGTCACGTCTGCCTGTAAATGCGATGGTGTGTACCACTCACAATGTAATGCCTCTACAAGGATGAACAGCATGTATTAACTCTAGGTTCAGATCCTGCAATTTCATCTAACAACCCTGCTATGAGCGGGATAAAGCATGAAGCTATAAATAGTAAAATCTGTTGACATGCACTTAATTAAACCACAAGAATATGGTTTCTAAATCCATAATGTCAAATATATACTAACATTGTAAAGTTTAACAACTGTTAGTTTCCATTTGACAGCATATTGCAAGCGCAAGGAATTAAATTCATGTAAATTGAAGTATTTTATACAGGGACTGATCTCAATATAAATAAAAAAAGAATTTTTATCACTTGTTGTACAAATGACCAACTCAATTTTTTGTTTTTTTTTTTTTTTTTTTTAGCTTCACGCTTTATCCCGCACATGGCAGGGTAGGCAGAGGGAACTGCAGGAACCATACTAACCTAGTGTTAAGACACTCCGTTACTTACTCCCTGCTTACTCCGTCCCCGCTCAATTTTTTTGTGATCTTTAAATATTATTTATTTATAAAAAAATTATAAAAAATGTATTTTACATTATTTCTCTGGTATTATTTTTTAAAACACTACTTCAATTATCTTATATGACAAATGAAGGGGCTAGACTTGAGTCACTTTTTGTTCAATTTTTTTTTATTGGAATACAGAGTGATCTGACACTACATCTCCTTTACTTACCCTAAACAAGAATTATTTGCATTTTACAGAATAGCTGAAATAATAGAAGCGGAAACTGAAAATTTCATGAAGAAAGATCCGGATCCGTTCGATGAGAGGCACCCGTCCAGGACCGACCCGGAGTGCGCGCTGGGACACGCCCTGAAAGTTATGTTTAAAAAAGATAATTTTATGACCAAAGTAAGTGTGTTCCCGTAATTTGTTTATTAAAGTAATTGACGCGACGGTTGGTAGGTTCGATTCCCATGAGGGGAAGATGGATTTTACAATTTCCATTTTCTTCACTCTGGAAACAAGGCAAAGCGCGGCGTCGAGCTCCGCCTCTGAACACTAAATGCCTCCAAAAAGGCGGAAAGCAGGGACTAACTAAGGGAGTGTCTTAACACGAAGTTCCTGCAACCCCCTCTGCATACCTTGCGGGATAAAGCGTGAAGCTAGAATACATACATACATACATAACTTCACGCTTTATCCCTAGCGTGGTAGTCAGAGAGAACGGAGCGCCAAACGCCGCGGCTCTGCATACCTCTCCCGCCTCGTCCACTGCCATTACCCTCTTTATACATATTCTCCCGGTCCTCATTTATCGGACCTCAAGGTGACGCTCCAGTATTACCAACACCTAAGTACTTAATACTATTGTTACTCTATTAACAAGAAAAAAACAAAAAGTGCAGCCGTTAAGTGTAAAAATAAGACAGGAGAACTTAGTGACAACACACTCTGCTCTTCGTCTTTATGTGTGTGAGTGCTATGTACATACGTATACATAATAATATTTCTCTTTCAGTTGAGTAAACGACTTATTGTACGCGAAAATATTATTCAAGACAGATATTACTGGGAGGGATGTCCACAAGATGAACGTGGTGCGGTCGATGACACTGGGGATTGATGCCTGGACTAGAAATGAGCGTTGGTTTTCGGTATTTTCGTTTGCTCGCTTAGGCCTAAGTTCAGCTTTTCCAAAAGCGAAAAAAGAATTGTATAGCGTTAAGATTGTTACGTTTTATATGCAGTCTGAACGATTCACAATTAAAGTATAAATTAAGTATAAACTGATTATAATTTCGTAAATCTATGTTTTAAGAAAAGTAAAAGTAATACCAATAATACACTAGAAACTCGATTACCAGCCTCAGTTATACCGATTCTCCAGTATTTGGTTACAGCCAAATTAATTAAATGTACCTAAATTCTTATTTGTATTAAATACTATCAACCAAATTTCCAAATAAAACATAGTATGCTCAGAACCAGATAACCGATTTATTCTAGTATGATTTTTTTTTATCAGATCACGCTTATCCGCATAATTGCGGGTAGCAGAGGGAAAACTGCAGGGACCATAGAACTAGTGTTAAGACACTCGTTTGCTAGGCCTTGCTTTCTCCGTCCCCGCTTTAGTGTGGGTTCTTGAGTGGCGGAACTTAAACGCCGCGCGTTGCCTAGTTTGCCCGAGCGAAAGAAAATGGAAATAGAAAATCCATCTTCTCCGTTACAGTCAAAGTTACAGGCACACGGCGACGTAATATGTATGTAATTTCATTATCCGAAGGCTTTACCAACAAATTTAGTCGTTAATCGAGTTTATTACGGTATATTCATATATTTTAGATATTTTTAAATTCACGCCAGCTAGGTTCCGTAGCGTATCTCTTAAATGGATGGAAAGTGGAGCGCAGATAATTTATCATCTATGCATCTAAATTTATGTATTAATAATATAATAACTGATTTGAATTAATTATGTTTTTTATATCGATCCGGATAGAATGCACAAAGAACGACAATTATTATTTTATTGAGCCAAAATATTAACATAGTCTCAGAACAGAAAATGTCCAGGTCTTTTGCCGGTCTTTTCGGTTTGTGGGAGTACAGGGAAAAGACCAAGGCTTTCATGGATTTTATAGGAAAAAACACGTTGGTCAATATTAAAGTATCATTGACTAATAATATAATTATTACTTCTTCTTTCTTCTTCATTCTTCTTCTGTCTTAACTCTAAACTAAGACTTATAATTATTAGACAATACAAACTGTATAAAATGCATTACTATTAATAGGGTTCTTTATTACAGTGTAGCTGTAACGGCGAACTTAATTTCAAGCGTAGTATAACTAGCCTTTATAAAATGGTAAGATATAAAAAAGTAAAAATTTTCGAAAATAAAAACATATTTTTGTCAAAAAAAAAAATAAATAAAATTATTGTTCCAAAAAAACGCATTTTGTCAAGTATGACGCGAGCGTACCTGTTACTGTTTAGAGAGGGACAGAGCATGTCGCTTTTTCTTGGTGATTTTTTGAAATAGGTTTGCGTTGATTGGGACGACAGATTGAACGTTTTAATAGTGATTTTGTAGTAAGTCATTCGTATTAATGATGTTTAACTCACGATGTAACAGCACGTTAAATATGTGAAATGGAAAATATGCCTGTACCAAATTACTAATAATTATAAATAGTTTGTTGTATCTTAGCTTGAATATTTCCTCTATAAGTGGTTTCAAATAATGGGCCGCCGCGTCAGTTACACCCTGTATATTGATTTTAAAAAAAAATAGCCTTACAGCCTCCCTACGATAAAGGACTATATGTTACATTTTTTTTTAAGTTGGATAGTTTCTGGATAAAGCATTAAAACAGTATACTCTTCTGCGTAATTTTGATAATTAAACTTTTAGTTGTAGGTTTGATTCCGACTCTAAAAAATTTAAAACACAAAAGATTTCTTAATAGGTCGTCCTCTCTATTAAATTGACACAATTGTAAATTTCGTATGTAATAATATATAGATAAAATTAAATAGTATGTTTTTTTTAACATACTTTTATTGGTTCAAAAAAATAACGATTTTTTTTCTTGGCAGTTTAGTCGGTCCGAGATTTAACTCAGGTAAAGCATTACGATATCGTAATTTCTCAGTAGCTCTCTCCTTTATCTCTCATATGAAAGATAGAAACGTAGTGTCGAAATATTCCGTTCGCCAGTTTTCGTCTGGTCGGAGATTATAACACGTCTTAATTAGATCGAATACATGCAGAATGTTTTGTTGGGAAATGTAAACTACAGCTGGTTTACAGTGAATCACTGTTCCCATCCATGCAATTATTAATTTTTAGTGTCGTACTTTATATATATAGATATATATATATATATATATATATATATATAGATATATAGTATAGATATATATATCTATATATATATATATATATATTATATATATATATATATTATAATATATATTTATATATATATAATATATATATTATATATATATCTATATTATATATATATATATATATATATATATCTGCTAATATATATATATATATTATTCTATATATATAATATATATCTATATATATATATATATATATATATATATATATATATATATATATATATATATATATATATATATATATATATATATATATATATATATATATATATATATATATATATATATATATATATATATATATATATATATATATATATATATATATATATATATATATATATATATATATATATATATATATATATATATATATATATATATATATATATATATATATATATATATATATATATATATATATATATATATGTTTGTTTTTCCAGGACAATGAGGCGTTGATACATCGTCTAGTAAACTGGGCGACTAATTCGCCTGAGCCGTTGCAGTGTTACGCGACTGGTCTGTTGGCGGCGGCGATGGAAGTGCAAGAGATTGCGACCAATTTTCGGTATTTTATGTTTTTTCTACTCGAAAAGAAATCGAAAAGATGCAGGTCTTTTGCGGTCTTTTGTGGTCTACTGGGAAAAGACCTAAGTCTTTTTGGGTTGCCATTTGTTTAATTTTTCATGAGAAATATTTATTTTACAATATAATAATATCAATTACAAAATAAATAATTTTTACAATTAATAAAAAAGAAATATGGAGATGGGTTACATCACGGCAAAGAAAAAGAAGTTTTACTAGAAAACACAATAAAATTAATCTGGCACCTTATATTTTTTTTACTAAAAAAATAACACAATTTCCCAAATAAGAATCGAACCTACGACCCTCACGTTATAGCCATAACTTATTAATATATTTTCTTTTTCAGAGAATTAAATGCAATGTTAATACCGCTCATGCTCAAGAGGCTACACGAACTGAGGAACAAGAGTTTAGAGGATAAGGTGAATCTTTTTATTCTTCAATATTTTCTTAGGTGGCGGAACTCAACGCCGCGCTTTGTCTTTGAGGATGTGGAGATTTAAATCATAATTTTATATTAGTTAATGTTATAAATACGAAAGTTTGTGAGTGAGTTTGTGAGTGAATTTGTAAGTGAGTTTGTGAATGAGTTTGTAAGTGAGTTTGTGAGTGAGCTTGTGAGTGAATTTGTAAGTGAGTTTGTGAATGAGTTGGTAAGTGAGTTTGTGAGTGAGCTTGTGAGTGAATTTGTAAGTGAGTTTGTGAATGAGTTTGTAAGTGAGTTTGTGAATGAGTTGGTAAGTGAGTTTGTGAGTGAATTTGTAAGTGATTTTTTTAAGTGAGTTTTTAAGTGAATTTGTCTGTA
The DNA here is from genome assembly GCA_037178615.1 of Dione vanillae. NCBI lineage: Eukaryota > Metazoa > Arthropoda > Insecta > Lepidoptera > Nymphalidae > Dione > Dione vanillae. The sequence continues at coordinate 19,786 of JAZFAU010000833.1, forward strand.
TGTTTGTTACACAATCATGTTAAAGTGGTTAAAGGGATCAGGGTGAAATTTAGAACTGGGATAGGTTACTAGAGTAACGGGTCATACTTAGTTTTGTTAAAAAAATAATGAGTAAATCGCGAGAAAGTCAATTATATATAATTACTATTAATTTTGTACTTATTTTTTTCAGCAAACCAACCAAAATGTGACGCCGCCGAATCAGACGCGCCATTTTGCGAGATTCGACAAGAAGAGGAATAACGACGCTAAAGCCAACGGTCCTACGTCTGATAAAAGAGGTATATGTAACCTTTAATTAATCTTTTATTATCTGTTCTATATAATAATATAAACTACATACATACATACATACATAGATTCACGCTCTATCCCTAGCGGGGTAGTCAGAGAGAACGGAGCTAAACGCCGCGCTCCCCGCACACTCTCCCCCCTCGTCCCCTGTTATCAACCTCTTCACACACTCTCCGGGGAGTCCTCATGCCTCACGTGACCTTCCTCCAGTATCTTCGATACTGTGTTTTCGAAAGTCAACCGAGGTCTCTCTTTAACTCTCTTACCACTCAATTACCAATAATATAAATTGTTTTATTATTTTATTCACTCATCTCGCATTACTCCACTTTTACATTCACTCTGACTTATATAAGTCACTCAGTCCAGTCTCGTTAATATTATATCCTGTCCTGTTATTACTTTGACTTATGGTGATGAATTTGATAATTTCCATCATCTTGGATATGTCTCACTCTTCCCAAAATTGCTGCAGTTCCCTCTGCCTACCCTGTTATTTAAATAAAGCGTGAGGCTAATTAAAGAACTCATTTTATTTTATATTTTATTTTATATTACAAACCATTCTCAATCCTCAATATTTAAATATTATATGTTGTTTTAGATATCTTCCCAGACCGTGACAAAGATGATGGAGGCGGTGGTGACATGGTGATAGATGAGACTCCACCCCGAGATCCTGAAACGCCTGTGAAAAATTATAATTGTAAGTATTTCTATTGTTAATGTGAATCTTGTTAGCATAGAGGAGGGAACGGAGTGTCTTAACACTATGTTCTCTCTGTTTATCCTGCTATATCCGGGATTTGGCATAAAGCTTTTAAAAAATAAAAAAAGAAATCCAGTTTTTAAAATATTAATCCACACAAAGGATAGAAAATTTTTGTCAGACTAGTTAAATCATTTTTAAATTTTGCTGCATTTAATTTTTTTAAGTTTTCTTTAAGTAAAACATAATATATCTTATGTTATTGTGCACATATTAATATAGTTTCTAAATATTAACATATATATGTATACAGGGTGTGGATGTTAACGCGACCTTCATTTAAAGCATAGTATTATCTAACCTTATAAACTTGGTAACAGTATAAAACAAGTAAAATTTTCAAAAATAAAAAATATTTTTTTCATACAAAATAAATATTAAATTATTGTTCCAAAATAAAACGCCATTTGTCAAGTATGACGCAAGTATACACTGTCGTGTCAGAGCGGGACAGAGATATATCTCTTTCTCATCAGGTAATTCCTTGAATGAAAAGTGACAGATTGACAATGTTTAGTATTTATAGTATTCTTGTAGTACGAAGTCTATACGTCATTCGTATTTAATCATGACTACCTCACGCGTTACACAGCACGTATAAATATTGTGAACTTGGAAAAATGATCCTGTGACTAAACTATTCATAATTTTGAATTATTTTTTGTATATAGCCTTGTAATATTTTCCCCTATAAGTAGTTTTGATAACGGCCGTCGTGTCAGATACACCCTGTATATGCACACCAACATTCTAAGCCTAGGATAGAATGGTTGACCTAAAATTTGAATTAACTTAATTGACTATATTGATTTTTTCTTAATGGCTTTCTTCCTTTCCCCAGGTGTATCATCAGACCGTGGCCTGATGTCCCCACCAGCGAGGCCTCCGCCCCCACAACCGATGGCTCTGGAGACATCTTCCAACTCTAGTTGGGCCGAGATGGAAACTTATGTTATTGGTGAGATATATATATACATACATTTGTTTTTCATAAGGACTTTGGTTCGCTTTGTTAACTGTAATTTAGAACATATATGTACTATATGTTCTAAATTACAGTTGACAAAGCGTAGTACAACACATACGTAAATAAATAGTAGTTTTTCATGTGTGGTCAACTTTTTAATTGCAAACCATACTTCCCGATAAGTGCGATCAAATCAATTGATGTAAACGCAGCGGTTAGTAGGTTCAGTTCCCATGAGACGAAGGATATTTCCATTTTCGTTTTCTTCGCTCTGGAAACTAGGTAAAGTGCGGCGTTGAGTTCCGCCACTCAACACGCAATGCCTCCAAAAACCAGAAAGCAAGGAGTGGAGTGTCTTTACACTAGGGTCCCACGGTTCCTGCGGTTCCCTCTCCCTACCCTGCTATATACGGGATAAAGTGTGCACCAATATATATATATATATATATATATATAAATATATATATATATACATATATATATATATATATATATATATATATATATATATATATATATATATATATATATATATATATATATATATATATATATATATATATATATATATATATATATATATATATATATATATATATATATATATATATATATATATATATATATATATATATATATATATATATATATATATATATATATGTGATTGTTTAATGTTTTATATATACAAGATGAATTTCATAGAATAAATGATACTTTAATGGGGGTTTTAATTTTGATATTCTATCTTTCATTTAGAGTTTTAAGCAATATATATATATATATATATATATATATATATATATATATATATATATATATATATATATATATATATATATATATATATATATATATATATATATATATATATATATATATATATATATATATATATATATATATATATATATATATAAAAACGTATGTATGTATGTTTGTACGTCTATTTACAGGTAATATACACATCCACCCTCCAACAGATGCCACGAAGCAGATGCTCATACTGAGGTACTTGACACCTATGGGGGAATATCAGGAGGTAAGGTTTGGTTACACTCTCTGCTTTTCACGTCTCCTTAGACATTATTGGGTGGCGGAACTCAACGCCGCGCTTTGTCTTAGAAGAGGGTATAAATGAACTGACACTAATGATTGAAAAAATACTTGAAAAAAATATAAAATCAATCTCAGTCGGGAAAGATGGATTTTTCTATTTCCATTTTCTTCGCTCTGGCAAGTAGGTAAAGCGCGACGTTGAGTTACGCCACTCAACACGTAATGCCTGGAAAATCTCGGAAAGCGGGGACGAAGAAAGCAAGGACTAAGCAATGGGGTGTCTTTACACTAGGATCCTATGGTTCCTGCAGTTCCCTCTGCCTACCCCGCCACGTGCGGGATAAAGCGTGAAGCCTAAAAAACAGTTGTCTTTTCCAGTTCCTATCGCACGTGTTCGAAAAAAACGCTCTGGGCCTCATCCTGGGGTACCTCAACGTGCGCGAGTCCCGGGACTCCCGCCTTGCCTTTGAAGCCTTGAAGTATTTGGCAGCTCTTCTCTGTCACAAGAAGTTCTCCATAGATTTTATCAACATGGGCGGTTTACAGGTGAGATATAAATGTGAAGAAGAACCGAGAGAATGGTAAAAGTGATATATGAGGTAAAAGCTAGAGGTAAAAGAGGTGAGGGGAGACCCCGGTTGAGTTTTGATCACAGTATGGAAGATACTGGAGGAAGGTCACGTGAAGTGTGAGGAGTCCCGGAGAGTGTGTGAAGAGGATGATGACAGGGGACGAGGCGGGAGAGTGTGCAGGGACCCGAGTGTGTTAACACTTTCTCTTCACCTATCCTGCTATTATGTTATTATTAGAACCGTCGTGGCGCAGAGGCGTAAGCGTCTGTCTGTAAACGCGACGGTTTGTGGGTTCGATTCACACTCGGGTAATATGGATTTTTCTATTTCCATTTACTTCGCTCTGGCAACTAGGTAAAGCGCGGCGATGAGTTCCGCCACTCAACACGCAATGCCTCGAAAAAGGCGGAAAGTGGGCGCGGAGAAAGTAGAGACTAAGCAACGGAGTGTCTTAACACTAGGTTCACATGGTTCCTTCAGTTCCCTCTGCGTACCCTGCAATTTGCGGGATAAAGCGTGAAGCTAAAAAAAATAATTCCATGCCAGTTTGTAATACTTATTAACTATTTTCCACTATCTATTATCCTTCCTTAGAGAGAAAAAATGTTTACAAAAAAAATTCTCGACGCTTCCAGAAGTTTCTAGAAGTGCCCCGTCCGTCGGTGGCCGCCACTGGTGTGTCCATATGCCTGTACTACCTCGCGTACTGCGAGGATGCCATGGAGAGGGTGTGCCTGATGCCGCGCCACACCCTGGCCGACCTGGTCAGGTGGGTAGTTGGAGAAGGAGAAGGAGGCTTTAATAATAATAGTAGTCTGCAAGGAATGGACCATTTCTTGGTCCATTAAAAGCTATAAACTTTATTTTCTTTTGAGTGAGGAGTGGGAGCTGTTGGAGTAATATTTAAAGAATAGACCATTTCTTGGTCCATTAAAAGCTATTAGGGTATACTAGCTATAAGCTATACTTTGGATCTAGAATACAAATATAGCCTATGAGCTATATTTAGGCTATATATAGCTTTATTGGACTAACCTAACATTCTTTTCAACATTGGTAATCGTATTATATATTTATATGTGTTTCAGGTACGCGTTGTGGCTCCTAGAATGTTCCCACGACTCGGGTCGCTGTCACGCGACCATGTTTTTTGGTCTCTCCTTCCAGTTTCGGGTCATTTTGGAGGAATTTGACAATCAGGTATACAGTATATATTTTTTTTTTTTTTTTTTTTTTTAGCTTCACGCTTTATCCCGCACATGGCAGGGTAGGCAGAGGGAACTGCAGGAACCATAAGAACCTAGTGTTAAGACACTCCGTTACTTAGTCCCTGCTTACTCCGTCCCCACTTTCCGCCGTTTTCGAGGCATTGCGTGTTGAGTGGCGGAACTCAACGCCGCGCTTTGCCTTACATGCCAGAGCGAAGAAAATGGAAATAGAAAAATCCATCTTCTCCGACTGGGGATCGAACCCAGTAACCGTCGCGTTACAGGCAGACGTTGCGCCTCTGCGCCACGACGGTCCTCAATACAATACAAATAAATCATATATACATATATAAATAAGATAAAATGGTTGTGTGTTCGATTCCTGGTTGAGGCTAATTTATTAAAAGGGTCTTGCCAATAGATGTTAATGTACGAAGTGTACGTTCTCCGCTTTAGGTCTGAGAATTTTTTTTAGAATTTTCTCCGCGTGTTTTATTTTGCGGGATAAAGCGTGAAAAGATACCTTTCTATTGTAGCGTGTTTCATGAAGTAATATACAACCATGCTACAATTTTCTCGTGAACCAAGCATTAGATTCGATCCTCACTGTGGAATTGTTTTTTTTAGCTTTCACGCTTTATCCCGCATATTTGCAGGGTAGGCAGAGGGAGGCAGGAATCATAGGAACCTAGTGTTAAGACATTCCGTTGCTTATCTCTGCTTTCTCCGTCCTCGCTTCCCGCCTTTTTTCGTGGCATTGCGTGTTGAGTGCGGAACTCAACGCCGCGATTTATCATAATTGCTTAAATTTCTAATTTTAAAGAAAATAATTAATAATATAAATAAATTGTAATTCTTGTACCTTTTATCATGCAGGACGGTCTCAGGAAGCTTTACAACGTGATATCGACACTGCCCATCCTGGGTTCTGATGATGAAGAGTCCAGGGTGTCCGACGACGAGACCTGCGCCGCGAGGCAGATCGTGCGACACGTTTGTGTTGCTTTACGGAGGTAAAATAAAAAAAAACAATGTTTTACATATATATATATGGATATAAATATATTTTTTTGCTTCACGCTTTATCCCGCACATGGCATGGTCGACAGAGGGAACCGCAGGAACCATAGGAACCTAGTGTTAAGACACTCCGTTTGCTTTCTCCGTCCCCGCTTTCCAACTTTATCGAGGCATTGCGTGTTGAGTGGCGGAACTTAACACCAAAGTCAACGCTTTGCCTAGTTTCCAGAGCGAATAAAATGGTAATAGAAAAATCGTGGGAATCGAACCCACAAACTGTGGCGTTTAACAGGCAGACGCTACGCCTCTGCGCCACAACGGTCCGATTAAGAATTCAATTTGATTACCTGATTTGGTTTTGAAGTCTCATAGTTTCCGTGGATGGTTTCTATGGGACACAGGTTCGAGTCTCGCAACGTTCAAATTGCTACATGTTTTCTTTAAGTAATTAATATTTTTATATTTTTGCATGTTACTTACTTTTTGTACCAAAATGCTCAGAAAGATTATGGCAATAAAATTATGTACTTTTGCTTTGAATATCAATCGATCACTGAATATAAGAGGCTATTCATATGTTAAAAAATTTTATTTTGATATGGATAGTAATATCACTGTCAGTTCCAAGTTGGCAACAAGCTCCAGCAAGCTGTCGCAAGCCAAGCCAAACGTTCATTCGCTTGTGTATTGCCAGGTGAAATGTAACTTGAAATTAAAAAAAAGGACCGTCGTGACGCAGAGGCAACGTCTGCCTGTAACGCGACGGTTTCTGAATTCGATTCCCATTCTGAGAAGATGGGTTTTTCTATTTCCATTTTGTTTGCGAGTGTCTTAACACTAGGTTCCTATAGTTTCTGTTCCTATCTACTCATGAAATAAAAATATGACTATAACTTTTTGTTTGAGCGTTTGTGAACGATTATCTCAGAAAGTGCTTAAAATTAATTGCAGTTAACGTTATTCGTATTTTTTAAACAACGATTTATTTAGATGTATTATGAATACCACGCGGGTATTTTTAAAAAATTTATATATATATATATATATATATATATATATATATATATATATATATATATATATATATATATATATATATATATATATATATATATATATATATATATATATATATATATATATATATATATATATATATATATATATATATATATATATATATATATATATATATATATATATATATATATATATATATATATATATATATATATATATATATATATATATATATATATATATATATATATATATATATATATATATATATATATATATATATATATGTGTTGTAATTTTATTGTTGTATATTTTCAGATATTTTGAAGCTCATCTAAGGATACGTGCAGCACAAGTAGCTCGTCAACAAGGTGACAACGTGCCGGAGCCTCCGCCTTACAAGGTGAATATATACAGGGTGTATGTGACAACGCGGCTCTTGTCAAAACTACCTATAGGGTAAAATATTTCAAAATAGTTTAAGTCACACCCTTGAGCATCGTCGTGAAGTTGCCAGCTTATCGGTTTTATATAGGATGCTTTTTGGAGAGTGCTCGAAGGCTCTCTTCGAACTGATTAACTACTAGGCGCAGGCTCATCCATACATAGTTGACATACCCAAACGTTTTAGCAGCTCGTTTTTGGTGAGAGTCACCAAGATTTGGAACGACCTGCCTGCGTCTATTTTCCCTGATAAGTTTAACCCTGGAGCCTTTAACAGTAGAGTGAATAGGTTTCTTTTGGACGGGCGTGTATCAACTTCGTCTTCGTCTACACTTTCCATCAGGTGAGATGGAAGACAAACGACTGTTCCATCATAACTATAAAACATAGGCTATATACAAAAAACTAGTTAACAATTACCAATAGTTTAGGCACAGGATCATTTTTTCATTTCACGATATTTATACATGCTGTGTAACGCGTGAGGTGGTCATGGTTAAACACGAATGACGTAAATATCTCGTACTACAATTATACTATTAAACGCTGTCAATCTGTCACCTTAACATACTGAATTAACATATGACCATATTATGGAACAATAACTTAATTGTTTATTTTATTTGATTTAACATTTTACCAATTTTATAAATGGATTTATAATAGACCGTCGTGGCGCAGAGGCGCAACGTCTGCCTGTAACGCGACTAACACGACGGTTTCTGGGTTCGATCCCCAGTCGGGGAAGATGGATTTTTCTATTTCCATTTTCTTCGCTCTGGCAAACTAGGCAAAGCGCGGCGTTGAGTTCCGCCACTCAACACGCAATGCCTCGAAAACGGCGGAAAGCGGGGACGAAGTAAGCAGGGACTAAGCAACGGAGTGTCTTAACACTAGGTTCGTATGGTCCCTGCAGTTCCCTCTGCCTACCCTGCCATGTGCGGGATAAAAGCGTGAAGCTACTAAAAAAAAAAAATTATAATAGTATGCTTTAAAGTAAGTGGTGACATCCACACCCTGTATATTAAAAATATTCTTTAAAATGTTTAAATTATTAGTGTTTTATGATAATTTGTATTACATTCGTGTCATTGAATTATATTTCCTAAATAAAATTGCATGTCATGTCTTCCGAGGGAAAGGTATCTTCTATATTGTTATGATTTTTAAAGTGTTAATCCATACTGAGGATAGAAAAAAAACTTAAAGATATCATATAAAAATTTGAACGCAGCGGGACTCGAACCCGCGCCCTCTTGCGAACGGTGCAAGCTCTTTTACCACTGAGCCTTGCGTGAGGTGAGAGGTGAGAGCCCTTGCACCGTTCGCAAGAGCGCGCGGGTTCGAGTCCCGCTGCGTTCAAATTTTTATGTTTTCTTTAATTATTTTAAGGTATCTTCTTTGCCATAATATTTCTCTTATATATTATAATGATTTTTAATATATTAATTTCAAATTAACCTTAACTTCCCCAGGCATCCAAATCATCAGCGGAAGAGATCCAGGAGCAGATAGAAATAGTCCAGTCGGCGGCCTGGGCCCGCTGGCCGCCTGTGGACGAGCTGCTGGAGCTGGGGGGCGTAGCCCTGCTGCTGCAGGTGGTGGGGTACGCCTACGACTGGAACTTCAACGGCAGGTGAGGACCTGGAGTACAATCAGTCCGCAAGGTCAATTGTGAAAGGAAATATATAAGGATCTGTTGTGGTATTTTAACTCATCGACTGTAACTTTCACAAAATTACTAGGGAACCTAGGTTTAAGACATTGTGTAGTGAATGATAGAACGATACAGATTTGGGATATGTAAAAAAATAAATATTTAAAGAAGATATATATATAGATATACCGTTGTGGCGCTGAGGCGTAAGCGTCTGCCTGTAAACGCGACGGTTTGAGGGTTCGATTCCCACTCGGAAAAGTTGGATTTTTCTATGCGGGCGCGTGAAGATATAAAAAAATAATTATAATAATGGAAGAAACTGCTCATAACTCTCTCTCTCTCTCTCTCCGTCCCCTCCAGAGCGGAGACGGTGCGCTCCGCGCTGGACGTGGTGTCCGTGTGCTGCGTGGCGCCGCGCGTGCAGCTGCTGCTCACGGAGATGATATACACCCGCGACGCGGACCACACCACCGGGGTGCACATCGTGCTGGGTCAGTGGGTTCAATTTATAAACTATTAATTTGTTATCAAAAAGTGAACACCCTGTAGCTACATGCTTCGATGTACCTCACTTTTTTGTCTTATCAATGTGTAAATGACTACCTTTAGGCTATTTGTTTTTGTGTAAACAGTAAAAACTGAAATTGGTTAAATATATTGTAGAAATATAAATTTAATTAATTTTCATAGATTAATTTTACTTCACTAAGGGAATGTTAACTTTAGCGTTTATGACGCATATCGTCATATATAATTATATAATTTTAAAATTATATTGTTTCAACCAGCCTAGGAATGTGCAATTGTCAGACAAGCTTAAGAACTTAAGATCGTGAAGAAAATCGTATATAAATAAATTAAATTAAAAAAGGGCCGTCGTGGCGCAGAGGCGCACGTCTGCCTGTAACGCGACGGGTTCTGGTTTCGGTCCCCAGTCGGGGAAGATGGATTTCTCTATTTCCATTTTCTTCGCTCTGACAAACTAGGCAAAACGCGGCGTTGAGTTCCGCCACTCAACACCTCGAAAAAAAAGGCGGAAAGCGGGGTCGGACAAAGCAGGCACTAAGCAACGTAGTGTCCTAACATTGGGTTCCCACGGTCCCTGCAGTTCCCTCTGCCTACCCTGCCATGTGCGGGATAAAGCGTGAAGCTAAAAAGAAATTAAAAAATATGAACACTGAATAAGGTTCAAGTGAACCCCTGCGAAGGGTTCGTGTGGACCCCGCAAAGGGTTCACTTGGGATTTTGGTGTTAGGATATTCTTGTTGTATAGATGTTTATGGCCTAATATATTATATGGTGGGGTGTAATTTATAGTATTTGTAATGTTTTACAAATACATTGACTTTCTTGCGCTTATTGTAAAACTTAGAGGACCGTCGTGTGGAAAGGTGCAGCATGTGTCTGTAAACGCGACAATTTTTGGGTTCGATTCCCATGAGGGCAGAATGGATTATTTCATTTTCCTTTTCCTTCGTTCTGGTAACTAAGCAAGCGCGGCGTTGAGTTCCGCCACACGCACGTTGATCTTGAGAAGCGGTGTTCGAGGAACGGAGTGTCTTAACACTAGGTTTCCAGCGGTTCTCTTTGCCTATTCTGCTATATCCTGGAGTAAAGTGTGAATCTTATTATTATTCTTTTTTGCATACAATATTAGAAAGCAACTTACAAATATTAGAAAGAAACTTACAAATTGCGCAAAAAAACTTATCAAGCTACTTTTTAACTATCCATATCTAACGGCCACTAAAAGTATATACAAAGATACTAAAATAATGAACATTAATCAATTATATATTTATAAAGTTTGTATTTTTATTCAAAAATCACTTAACAAAAGCATTTACATTAATATAACATTTACCAAGCGCGATAGTAAACGAAGGAGCACAGTTTTATAATAAAATACCTTCTTGCATAAGGAGGACGCATTCACTTAGCGCATTTAAAAAGCAACTCGCTAAATATCTTACCGACTAACGCAAACAGTGGGTGCGTTTTTCTTTTCTTTTCATTTCTTTTAAAGTATAAAAGTATTTATGTGTATTGATTTCGTACTTAGCACTAAAATTAAATAAAACTTGGTGTGACGAATGTTACTAATATTATGTTTTTAAGTTAGTTATGTTATCAAATAAGTGACTTTGTATTGTCTTGTTGAGAATAAAGATCTTTAAACCTAAACCTAGGAAGCCACCCAAAGATGATTAAAAGGAGCTTAAAATAATTTACACTGTAAACTCCTTAAATTAAAATCTAACGGCCTTATTCATAAAAAAGTCTTATAGAACGTTTTAAGCATATTTTAGTTAACACGCTATTTAGGCTTATAGAACGTTCGATAAATGTTTGTATTCATAAACGCTCTATAAGCCTTCTATAACTAAAGTGTCACTAATTTGATTTATACGTTCACAATGTTGCCACTATACTGAAGTCGGTCGACTTGTTGCCGAAAATACCAGTAAATCCACAGATGATAAGTGACAAACGCATTGACATAGTATGACCACAGATAATATTACGTACAAAAATATATTATTGGATCTGGCTTGACATATACCGGCTTGATTTACGTCGTTGTTATCACAAAAACACGAATGTTTATTTTATTTTAGTTTATAAACTTACTTAATTTTTAAAAAATTAAGTCAAAAGAAGTAAAACGACAAAGAATTGAAAAGAGAGAAATTGTTTAGACGTGGACAAGTATTACCTATGTTCTGTGCACCTTTCTTATGTAGAATTTATTATTAATAAACTTGTTAATAACTAAATATAGTTAATAAATATCGAACAAAATGTCAATTGTTATATTGTTTTGTTTACGAAATTGAAAATGACACTCTTGATGACAAGTGACTCGATGACGTCATATCTATGCTCATATTAGTATGAGCTATAATCAGCTGTTATATGAATCGGCCATCTTTGGACGTTAAAACACTCTTATAGTAGGGTTCTCGGCTCTATAACTTTATGATAGGTTTATAGAACTGATTGGCACTAAAATGCTGTTATGAATAACGTTTTTTGACAACTGTACTATATCGAGTCTTTAAGCGTGCTATAACTTTTTATGAATAAGGCCGTAAAAGTTTAGAAAAAAACACTTATATATTCAATATAACTTCATATATATATATTTTTATTTTTATTTATTTATTTACACCTTAGACTATAACTTAGAACTTAAACAAATTTTAGACTTTAGACTGAAGCCAATGACAGTTATCTTCTGTAAGATAATTAGTTTTGTCGGGAGCAGAAAATAGAAAAAAGCATAATGGAAACCATGTAGATGTATCTGACACGGCGGCCGTTATCAAAACTACTTATAGGGGAAAATATTTCAAGGCTATATTCAAAAAACTAATTCACAATTATCAATAGTTTAGTCACAGGATCATTTTTCCCATTTCACAATATTTACACGTGCTGTGTAACGCGTGAGGTAGTCATAATTAAATACGAATGACGTACAGACCTCTTACTACAAAAATACTATCAATCGTTGTCAATCTGTTACCTTTCATTCAAAATAGTAACCGAATGAGAAAGGGATATATCTCTTTCCCGCTCTCACAGTACAGTGTACGTTTGCGTCATACTTGACAAATGGCGTTTTATTATGAAACAATAATTTAATTGTTTATTTTGTTTGATATTTTTTTTTTATTTTTAAATTTTTGTTTTACATTA
>JAZFAU010000833.1:35000-41764 GCA_037178615.1 Dione vanillae
ATCCTGTGCTTAAACTATTGATAATTGTTAACTAGTTTTTTGTATATAGCCTTGAAATATTTTCCCCTATAAGTAGTTTTGATAATGGCCGCCGAGTCAGATACATCCTGTATAAACCAATTTAATAAAACCAAAGTAAATATTAAGTTAACTATAATGCAATAGACAAAATTGCTTTTTAATGGGTTATGCCGTTTCTGAGAATACCAGCAATATATGTATATGTGTGTATGTATGTTGGTTGTGTTGAATATACTCAAAAACTACTGAACCGATTTTGAGGATATTTGAAATGAATAGACCTAAGCTAACAAAAAATTAAATGGGCTACTTTTAATTGTAAAAATGAAGTGTATATACCCTATACATATTAAAGTAATGTTTAAAAAATTATATCAATTTGCGCAAAAACGAGACGTGGACACTTAGAAGCGTAGTGACCTAATATTCCGTTTTTCCAAACCAGTGTTGATGAGGGATCCAATCCTACAAGAGAAGAGGCAGGAGCACGTCATGTTTCAGAAGTACGCCTTGGAGTTGCTGGAGCGAGTGTCCGGCAAGAGCAAGAGAATGGGTGCGGAATTCGAGACCTCCCTAGCTAATATACATAGGGTGAGGGTTTGTTTTTGGATATTTATTAGATTTTGTTCTGCACGCAATGCCTCGAAAAAGGCAGAAAGCGGAGACGGAGAAAGCAGGGACTAAGCAACGAAGTGTCTTAACACTAGGTTCCTACCGTTCCTGCAGTTCCCCCTGCCTTTGCGTAAAGATTTCGTTGGCGTTGCTGGAAAAGATTCGGTTGTTATAGAAGTTGTTGATTTTAGGGGAAAATGGAGGGATTTTTATGTATTTATATTTTTTAGCTTTTTTAGCTAGTGTTAAAACACACCGTTCTCCGTTTTCCGAGTTTCGAGATATTGTGTGTGGTTGCGGAATTCAACGCCGCTCTTTAACCTTGTTTTGAGAGCTATGAAAATCGAAAATAATTTATTCTCCCCCGCGGGAATCGAACTCGCAACCTGTCGCAATTACAGTATTAAAGTATTGTGTCTGTATCAAAAATATTATCATGTTGGGGAAATAATGGGGAGCTTCTTCTACGGATTATAGAGGTGGAATGCATTACATATAATTTATAAAGCCAAAGCTTCGCTTATCATTTACTTTTCCTTCAAATATTATTTTTACTATTCTTCTTTGACTCATTCTCTCGACGTGCCCAAACCATCTGAGCACGTTCTCCTTCATTCTCACTGCGACACCCTCGCCGGTAGCTACCATCCTGTGTACCTCTTCGTTGCGGATTCGGTCAACTAAGCTGACTCCGCATATCCTTCCGAAGAGATCGCATCTCCACAGCATTCATCTTTCTTTCATTCTTCTTCTCCAATACCCACGTTTCACTGCCATATTATGTACTATTATATACGATGTACTATTTCACTCACATGCTCTATTACGTTTCCATTCACAAAAACCTTGCATTCTGTCCTTTCTTCGACCCTTTGAAATGCCAAGCACTTGAATAAGCCGCCCTGAAGCCTCAACACCTCCTCCTTCACCTCTTTTTGACATCAAGTCAAAAAAATATAGTAGTTATGTATGTAGTTTTTATCTTTGGGTAGCGGAAATTTGTAAATATCTCCCAACAAATACTATTCTCGCAATAACTTGTATAACTCATATAGGAATTTCGAATCGGCGTGATGAAGAACGCATGGCTCAGTGGTGAGAAGCGCTCTCACTGCGCCATGCGTTCTGCACAGTTTCAAATTCTGAGGGCGCGGTTTCAAATTCTGCTGTGTTAAAATTTTATATATATTTTCTTTAAGCATTTCTTCCACTCTCGTTGTGGATTACACTTTAAAAAATCATTAAAATCATCAATTCATTCGTGTTTTGGTCGTCCAGGCCAACGTGGTGGCGCAGACGCGTATCACCTACAACGAGAGACAGCTCCTGACCTTGGTGGCGGAGCACCTGCGCGCGCGGGGGCTCCGCGAGGCGGCCGCGGCGCTCCGCCGGGAGGCGCGCCTGCCGCCCGCCGCGCCCGCGCCCGCGCCCGCCGCGCCGCCGCCCCCGCCCCCCGTGTACGCGCCCGGCACGCCCGTCCGGGTGAGTGTGTTGTGAAGTGTGTAGTGCAGGTTCATATCTCGCTGCGTATATACAAAAGGATAAGTATAATTTTTTTTATATATGTCGCTCTGCCCATAGAAAGGGATAAGGGGGGATAAGTAAAAAACAAAATTTTATTGTAATATTTTTTAATTCATTATTGTGTATGGTAAGTGTGAAGAGCGGGTTCATATCTCGCTGCGTATATCTTTTTGTGTCGCTCACTCTGTACAAAGGGGGGATAAGTAAAAAAACTTTACCAATTACAAATTTTAAAAATTTTACCTTAATTTTTTTTATTTCGTTATATATAAAAATATATTTTTACGTGCTGCTAACTGATATTTATGAAACTTACATTCTAAATTGTAAAAATTGCATCTAGTAGTTAAATTGCGACTTAAAAGGGCCAGTGTGTCTTTAATAAAAAAATATTTGGAGGTCGTCTTCATTTTATCAACTAAAACCTTTTTTAATTTGTATCTCTATTATATGAAAATGATATACATATTTTGTATACTTATATATAATTCTCTCTGTCTCCAGCCTAGACTCTCCGTGTCGCGTACAAGCAGCTGCGGCGCTCTGCACCGCGACAGTATGGACCACTCGCACACTCCTTCCCACTCCCACTCCCACACCCCCTCCCACTCGCACTCCCACTCGAACGAGGACAGTCCAATGCCGCCTGTAATTAAACTTAGGTAAGTTGGTTTTACTTTTGTTTTATTGTTCATAATTTTGTTTTACTTCTACAGTAAGCTCGCTAAAATGCTTTAACGCTTTCTTTTTTTCAATTTATAAGTGAATATTTTTAAAACAATATACAATTGAGTGTTGGCAGAACTTAACGCCGTGCATACTTTTGTTGCTCACAACTATATATACAATATTGATTTGTATTATTTAAAAAAATCTCGTAATAGTATTTTATTAATCACACCATCACCCCCCCCCCCCCCCCCCCCCCCCCCAGGAAGGTGCAGCCCGCGTCGCACGCGTCCCCCTCCCCCCTCCCCGCCACGCCGGTGGCGGAGCGCCGCTCGCTGCAGAAGCAGCTGAGCGCGGCGGGCGGGGAGCGCCCCCCCTCCCCGCCGGCGCGTGTCCCTGCACTCCATCATCACGGAGTACCTGTACAACCAGCACGCGCTGTGCAAGAACCCGGTGGTGACGTGCCCGCAGTTCAACCTGTTCGAGCCGCACAAGTGCCCCTCCCCCTCCCCCCCCGGGCCCACGTACGCGCCGCGCGGCTCCCCCCCCAGCGTGGTGGCGCGACTAGTGAGACGCGAGCTGGGCGCGCACACGACGCGGCGCGCGCACGCGCGGCTCGCGCACTCGCACTTCGCGCACGTGCGCACGCTGCGGCTGCAGGACGACGACGCGTACTTCACGCACACCGTGTTTCATGTGAGTGCTTGAGTGTGTCAATTTGTACATAAATGAAAAAATATATATTGATTTGTCTTTGAGTAGTTATTTTAAAATATAGTATATTTTTTTGTCATGAAAAAAAAAAAAGAAATTTATTTATTTTTGTATTTGTTTAAAAATTAATTACCAATTTTAGATAAATAGCATTTTGTTACGACAAAGTAAATCTTGTAGTTCTTTCACTCTTTCTATCTCTTTTAGATATTTTGTGGCTGAACACATTGTTACCTTTGCTTCAATACTCCTCAAATGGCTTCACATACCATATTATATACATGTTATACATCAATTTTCTTATAACAATTATTGAAGAACTTATTAATTAATTTAAATGACATGTAGTTTTTTTTTTAATTTTCCAGCCAACCCAACAGCAGCTTCTAACAGCGACCTCGTCGGGTGACATAAGAATATTCAACCTGTTCACCGGCATAGAAGAGAGTTCATACCAAGTCCATGAGTCATACATTTATCATATGCAGGTAAATAACTATATTATTGTTTTTTTAAAGTACTAATAACTAGTAATTATAGGAAAAATACTTAAAGAAAAAAATATTTAAAAAAATTTAATCCAGCGGGATTTGAACCCGCGCCTCTGCAAACCGTCCAAGCGCTCACTAAGCCATGCTTTCTTCATCACACATATAGCAGGGTAGGTAGAGGAATTTAGTGTCAGAGCTCTCCTCTCTCCGCGTGTTTCACTCAATTTGAGATATTGAACAGAGATTGAGAAACAAAAATGACCCATTTCCCCCAAATGAACCCGTGAACCCCGGACTATAGCGCTTACAATTATTATTTTTTTTATTTTCAGTATTAGAATAATTATTTTATAGTACTAAAGACACTCTCCCTACAACGATGTATAAAGCATGTAGGAATTTTGGCTCTTGATAAAGAACGATGGCGCAAATCAGTGCGTTGCACGATTATCAAGAGGCTCGGGTTCGAATCCCGTCGTGTTCTAATTTGTTGTTCGCTCGCTCCACGTTCAAATACGCTTAAGAACAAAAAAATTTTATTTAGTACATTACTGAGGGCCGTCGTGGCGCAAAGGCGTAAGCGTCTGCCTGTAAACGCGACGGTTTGCGAGTTCGTTTCCCATGAGGGGAAGATGGATTTTTCTATTTCCATTTTCTTCGCTCTGGAAACTAGGCAAAGCGCGGCGTTGAGTTCCGCCACTCAACACGCAATACCTCGAAAAAAAAGGCGGAAAATAGGGACGGAGTAAGCAGGAACTAAGCAACGGAGTTTCTTAACACTAGGTTCATATAATTCCTGCAGTTCCTTCTGCCTACCTGTAATTTGTTGGTAGTGACTGTAAAGTTAGATAATTTTCAATTAAATAAATAGAAAAAATGAAAATAATGTGTTTTGATTGATGTGCATTTGTATTTCAGGCGAGCAGGGACGGGTTGCTGCTACTAGCGTCGTCCACAACGTCATGGCGGACGACGTCCGCGTTGTGGAATATGAAGGAGTTTGAACAGTTGTAAGTACACAATAGTTTACTTAATCTGACTATCTGTATGTTTGTTACACGATCAGGACGAAACGACTTGAGGGAACGGATAGGTAACGATCTGGATTATCATATAGGTTAGTTTTTATCCCATGGAAACAGAAACTGGATGTATATACCTCAGTTAGGTGGACTTACCTCTATAAGAGATTTCTTCCAGCCAACCTGTGGAAGTGGGTGAAGGTAAATTATACGACAAGACAGATACAGATAAAGCGCAATATATGCCGCAGGTTCCAGCTGGACAACGAGGAGTACGTGGAGTTCTCCAAGATGTCGGACGAGCGCATCATCGGCACCAAGGGCGAGACGGCCAGCGTGTTCGACACGCGCACCGGCGCAGAGCTGCTCACGCTGGCGCCCGCCATCAGCAACCAGTACGCCAAGAACCGCGCCACCTTCAACCCCACCGACGAGCTCGTGCTGTCCGGTCAGTCGCCACCACCCCCCCCCTTAAGTACCAGTTTCCACCTACCGGGATGGTAGATACTTCACACCATCATTTTGTCATCTCTTGTCTCCCACTTCCTACCTCCCATTTCCCATCGCCAATGCACACCTTAAACTTATCATTTCCCATCTCCCATTTCCCACGTCCCCACTCAAATACCACTTCCCACCTAATACCCCCACTTCACACCTTAAACTTATCATCTCTTATCACTCACTTCCCACCCCCCACTCCACAAACGACATAAAATTGACAATTAGTTGCAGAATTTTTTTTCTTACATTATGCACCTAATATAATATATTAGAGAACCGTCATGGCGCAAAGGCATAACGTCTGCCTGTAACGCGACAGTTTCTGGGTTCGATTCCCAGTCGGAGAAGATGAATTTTTCTATTTCCATTTTCTTCGCTCTGGCACCTAGGCAAAGCGCGGCGTAGAGTTACGCCACTCAACAGGCAATACCTCGAAAAAAAGCAGAAAGCGGGGACGGAAAAAGCAGGGACAAGGCAACGGAGTGTCTTAACACTAGGTTCCAATAGTTCCTGCATTTCCCTCTGCCTGCCCTGCCATGTGCGGGATAAAGCGTGAAGCTAAAAAAAATGCACCTAATACATGCATACCTTGCGTATGTATGTGTATATATGGTTTGTGGGTTCGATTCCCATGAGGGGATGGATTTTTTCATTTCCATTTTCTTTGCTCTGGCAACTAGGCAAAGCGCGGCGTTGAGTCCCGCCTGCCTACATGCATGAAGTTATAAAAATATATATGTATTTACAATTATTTATATGTATTGATAATTATTTATATACATTTATAAACATTTATACGTGTTTACAGATGGTGTACTGTGGGACGTGAACACTGGCAAAGAGATTCACAAGTTTGACAAATTAAATCAAACGCACAGCGGAGTGTTTCATCCAAACGGACTCGAGGTAAGAGTGTCTCTATTTTTTTAACTATCTATGTCTATTTATTTTTAACACACGATGAATAATATGCGGAGAAAGCAGAGACTAAGTAACGGAGTGTCTTAACACTAGGTTCCCACGGTCCCTGCAATTCCCTCTGCCTACCATGTGCGGGATAATGCGTGAAGCTAAAAAAGAATAATATTTTTTTATAACCTTTATTTGTAACAAAAAAGAGGGTGCTTTTAATATAATACATGATAATTTGAGCTCCTGTCGCACGAAATGGAATATTTTAAGCCTTATTTTTAGTTGTTTATGTTAA
>JAZFAU010000834.1:0-41709 GCA_037178615.1 Dione vanillae
ATGAGTTCCTGCGCACCATCTGGATGAGCCGACTTCCTGCAAATATCCAGACGATACTCGCAGCTCAACCTCATTCGAGTCTGGACACCTTAGCTGACCTTGCGGACAGGATCCATGACATTGTGCCGACATCGACGCAACTTTCGCTGCGACGAGCAGTAACTCACCGGGATCCAGTATCGAGTCCCTGGCTGGGGAAGTCGCCGAGCTACGGAGACAGCTGCAAAACCTCACCACCCGAGACCGTAGACCCAGGTCTCGCAGCAGGACTGGAGTCGTCCACGCTCGAGATCCAACTCGAGGTACCGGAAGTCGCCGTTTTTGTTGGTACCACTCCAAGTTGGGCAGCAGGGCCAACAAGTGCGTTCGCCCCTGCGACTTTAAGGCGGCGGAAAACTCCCTGGGCGGTCGGTAATCGCGACAGCCGACAGCCCTATCAATTCTGGTCGCCTGTTTGTCACGGATAAATGGACGAAGACGCAGTTCCTGGTCGAAAACCGGCAGCGACTTGTGCGTCTTCCCCCTCTCCATGCTACGTGAACGTCGTGAACCAACGACGTACAAACTGACAGCAGCCAACGGGTCGACCATCAGCACCTACGGGTACAAACACCTCACGCTGAACCTGGGCCTTCGGCGTGACTACCCGTGGGGGTTTTGTAGTGGCGAACGTGACAAAACCCATTATTGGTGTAGACTTTTTAGCTTATTATAATTTAGCTATAGATTGTAGGAAAAAAAAATTAATAGATAATACTACTGCTTTATGTACAAGCGCTTGTGCGGCTATTAATTGCAAGGACGTTCACTCTGTCAAAGTGTCGACTGGCGATACGCGTTATCACCAATTACTTTCTCGCGAGTTCGCTGATATCACGCGGCCAGCCGGCATACAAACACTGTTCCGCACAACACCCTACACCACATTAGCACCACACCAGGTTCTACAGTTTCATGCAAGACTAGGCGCCTGGATACTGACAAACTCCTGATAGCGAAACGCGAGTTCGAGGCAATGCTCGCGAACGGGACAGCACGACCTTCGGAGAGTCCCTGGTCGTCTCCACTGCACCTGGCGCCAAAAAAAGACAATGGCTGGCGCCCGTGCGGAGATTATAGAAGGCTCAACGCTCGTACCATCCCAGACCGGTATCCGATTAGACATCTTCACGATTTTGCACATCAAATTTCTGGTAGCAAGGTCTTTACCACATTAGATCTCGTGAAGGCGTATAATCAGATACCGGTAAACTCTGAAGACATCCCCAAGACGGCGATTACCACACCATTTGGCATGTTCGAATTCCCGTACATGACTTTCGGGCTTCGGAATGCCGGACAAACGTTCCAGCGATTCGTGGACGAGCTGACTCGTGGTCTGGACTTCGTGTATGCGTACTTGGTTTTCTTTCTCATCTTCTCCGAGAATGAAACCATACACGAGGACCACTTGCGTCAGATTTTCACCAGACTCAGGGAGTATGGCATGGTGATCAACGTATCCAAGTGCGTGTTTGGGGCTCCCGAGGTAACCTTCCTAGGTTACTCCTTTTCGGAGAGCGGTACCAAACCCTTGGATACGAAGGTCCAAGCCATCCGCGACTTTCCCCCCCCAAAAAGATGTTAGGCAGCTGAGGAGATTTTTGGGCATGGCCAACTTTTACAGGAGGTTCCTACCTCGCGCCGCCCAAATCCAAGCGCCTCTTAACTCCATCTTAGCGGGGTCAGTCAAGGGGTCCACACCTATCTGCCTCACTAACGATGCTCTGAAGGCTTTCCTGGCCACCAAGGAAAGCTTAGCCAGCGCAGCCTTGCTTGCTCATCCAGATGTGGATGCCAAGCTTGCGTTGGTCACAGATGCGTCGGACGTAGCAATAGGTGCCGTGCTACAACAACTGCACGGGAACCATTGGCAACCATTAGCCTACTTCCCCCGGAAGCTGAGCCCGTCCCAGGCCAAGTACTCGCCCTATGATCGTGAACTTCTCGCGATCTATGAGGCGATAAAGTACTTTCGGCATATTTTAGAGGCGAGACATTTCACTGTCTATACTGACCACAGGCCGATCATTTTTGCTTTTCACGAAAGGAAACAAAACTGCTCACCTCGTCAGTATAGGCATTTGGATTATATAGCCCAGTTCACCACCGACATAAGGCATATCTCTGGCAAAGATAACATCGTTGCCGACGCCTTATCTCGGATCGGGGAAACTGGAGTCTCCAATTAGTCTCCCCGATCTAGCTAGGGCACAACTTTCGGACCCTGAGCTGGATGAGTACCTCACGGGACAAACGTCCCTTCGTCTCGAAAAGCTGAGACTACCTGGGAGCCGCGTTTCACTGTACTGTGACACCAGTACATCGACTCCCAGGCCGTTTGTCACCAAGCATTTCCGCAAGTCCGTGTTCGATTGTCTGCACTCCCTCAGTCACCCTGGTGCCAAGGCATCTACTAGGTTGGTGACAGAGAGATTTGTATGGCCAGGAATTCGGAAGGACTGCAAGACCTGGTCCCAGGCCTGCCTGCCATGCCAGCGTTCGAAGGTGAGTAGACACGTGTCCGCACCTATGGACACGTTCTCTTTACCTCGCGCACGTTTCAAGCATGTGCACATTGACCTAATTGGCCCACTCCCTATTTCCGCGGGTTTTCAGGTATTGCCTAACCGCCGTCGATAGATTCACTCGATGGCCGGAGGTAATACCTATTGCCGACATCACGGCAGAAACCGTCGGTAAGGCCCTTTTGTCGGGTTGGATATCTCGTTTTGGTTGCCCGATAGATATTGTCACAGATCGTGGACGACAATTTGAGTCGTCACTGTTTCAGTATTTATCGAAGGCCATAGGGTTCCAACATAAACGGACAACTGCCTACCACCCGGCGTGCAATGGGTTAGTGGAGCGCTTTCACCGTCAGCTGAAAGCTGCCACCACGTGCCATGCTGACCACAACTGGTCCGAGGTCCTGCCGTTAGTCTTATTGGGGATACGAAGTGCGTACAGAGAAGACCTACAGTCTTCAGCCGCCGAACTCCTCTATGGCGACCCTTTTAAACCCCTTCCCGGCGAATTCTTCCATCCTAGCGCCCCCGGGTACCACCGACATCTCGGAATTTACCGCGCGGATACGCTTGTTCGCCGAGAAGGTCAAACCTGTACCCACTTCGCGCCATTACAATAACAAGAACATCTTTGTTTTCAAGGATCTAGCCACGGTTGATCACGTCTTCCTTCGTGAAGACGCATCACGTGCCCCCTTCCAACCCGTCTACACCGGGCCACACAAAGTAATAGAACGTGGGGACAAAGTTTTCAAAATTATGGTGAAGGGTAAATCAGTCAACGTATCGGTAGACCGACTTAAACCGGCCTACACGTTGGCTGATACCACAGATTTACCCTCACATCCCACCATAATTCGAGACAATTCGGTCTCGACCACTCCACCAGCGTCGATCGCTAACCCCGGACACTCTGCCGCGAAAACCACTCGCTCGGGTAGACGAGTCCGTCTCCCGGATTACTTTCGCCCTTAGCCAGGTCTCTGGGGGGGGTCCTGGGGGGAACACCCACACATTTTATATACACATTTATCATACTATTATATTTATACTATTTAATTATATTTATATTTTTATGTATTTAACATCATTTACAAACGCACCCCGGGCCCAGCAGAGTTTTATCGGACGATGCGCTGGCGCCCCATAAGGCGAGGCCACCGCGTACGATTTTTAAAACAGTCGAACATTCGTCTTGACGCCAACCGCATGTCGCTTGCTTTCGCCCCGCTTTGTTACGTCATACTATCGTAATTGCTATTCGTTATTATCTTTTGTTTTCTGAACTTTTATATCTTGTGCTTTGTACTTTTGTATCTTGTGCCTTGTATTTTTTATATCTTGTGCTTGTTTACTTCCACTATTAGTATTTCTATTTTTCTCTGTGTTGTGCTTTGTGTGTGAACATTAATTATACAATATATGTGTATAAAGAACTTGTGTAAATTATTATTATCCACCTTTACACTGCTAGCCGCCGGAGACGCGTAAGGTAATATCTACCCACATTTATCTTACCCCCGGGTAAAGGCTTTCCCCGGGTATACCCACAAAAAATACCCAGCGGCGCTCCGACCTCACCTGGGGTGGAGAGGGCCTGGGAGTCCATAGCGTCCGGGCCCCCCGCCGTGACCTGCCCGCCCTACGGCAGGCCCCTCAGACCCCCCCTAGTGGGGAGGGGTCGTTACAATGGCCGGAGTGCACGCCATTGTGGCCCGACGAGTGGGGTGATCCTGGAAATGCAGGCGGTGGCGCCCCCGCGCGGCTGTCGCCTGCGGAGCACCCCCAGGGACGGAGGGCGAGGACGATGTGTCCGCCGTCTTCTTGCCCCTTATCTTCGT
Organism: Dione vanillae; assembly: GCA_037178615.1. Lineage (NCBI taxonomy): Eukaryota > Metazoa > Arthropoda > Insecta > Lepidoptera > Nymphalidae > Dione > Dione vanillae. Next base: position 4,409 of record JAZFAU010000834.1, read on the forward strand.
TCTGCGGAGCGCGCCGCGAGAGGGGTCCATCCTCCCGCGGGCGCTCCGCCGCCTCCTTCTGTGACATTACGTCCTCACAGAAGGAGGCTACCGCCGCCCCCTGCCTCCTCCCCCCAGCATGGCGGCGACCACGCTGGGGAGCGTGAGGTCGGCCCCGACTACTGCCACCAGGGCGCGGCGAGGTTCAGCCCCGATGGGCACACCTCCAAAGGGGTGCTCCGCCGTGTCCACCGCCGCACCGCAATGGTGGCACGCTGGAGACTCCTCCCTCCCTATCCGGTGCAGGTACGATCCGAAGCAACCATGCCCGGACAGCACCTGCACAAGAACCAGGGAGAGGGAGCCGTGCCTCCGATCGAGCCAATCGCCCAGGACGGGCCCGATGGCGTCCAGCAGCCGGCGACCGAACGGCCGCGGAGGTGAGGTCCTCCGCCCACTGCCGAGTGACGGCGTCCCTCAGCTCCCGGCGGATTCGGTCCCGCTCCCCCGGATCCGGACGACGGTTCAGTTGCCCTCTGGACCCGCCGTCCACTCCGTACATTCTGGCGAGCACCCAAGCCTCCAGCTCCCAAGGATGAGTGCCCGCCAGAACGCACGCCGCCGCAAAACTCACCGTGCGGTACGCTCCCCTAGCCACCCGCTGTGCAATGGCCCTTTGTGGCCTGCGGATGGCAGCGGCGTTCTCCCCGTCTGCACAGTGAGGTCCGCCCATATGGGAGCCCCGTACAGGGCCATACTTTTCAGTATGCCGGCGTATAGACGCCGGCATCGATCGCCGGGACTCCCGACGTTCGGGAGGAGCCACGAGAGGGTCGCCCGCTGTTTTGAGCAGGCGCGTCGACAGCCTCGGCAAAGTGGGCGCCGAAGCGCCACTTGCTGTCGAGCACCAGGCCCAGATATTTCATCTGGGCCTGCACTCAACGCGGGCACCCTCAACGTGTATATGGGCGTCGGGCGGTTGGCGCTGCGAGGCCCACGGAAAAATACGGCCTCAGTCTTGTGCAGCGCCACCTTCAGCCTAGGCGGGAGATTCGGTCCACCACTAGCGAACCTCCCGCCGAGGCCAAGCTGGCCGCCTCCCCGAAATTCCTCCCCCTGGCAGTGAGGAGGGTGTCCATCTGCATAGCAGATGACAGACATACCACGGGGAGATTTCCCCGCAAGAGCCAGTCGAATCCGATGTTCCACAGGAGCGGTCCTAGAACAGAACCCTGTGGACACCGGACTCGACGCAGTATCTGCGGAGCTCGCCCGACCTGTTGGTTAGGCGGACTGTCCGATCGCTCAGATAGTCCGCCAACAGACCCCGCAGATACTGGGGCACCCCGTGAAAACGGAGCGCCTCTAGCACGGTGGAGTGGGGAATGGAGTTGAAGGCGTTGACTATGTCGAACGACACAGCCAACACTCCATCCCCCGCAGCCATCGCCTCCTTCACCCCCGTCCCTGAGTCGGGACAGGGCGTCCAACCGTCGAACGCTCAGCTCGAAAACCGAACTGAGCGTCCGCTAGGTCCGGGCCAATTGTGCGCAGGTGGCAGTTGAGGCGGGCGGCGAGGATCCTCTCGAACATTTTTTCCGACCTCATCGAGCAGAACGATGGGTCGGTATGCCGATGGGGAAGTCCGCCGGCCGCCCTTCCTTCCGGAGGAGGCACAATTGGCCTCCCTTCCAAGGCTTCGGGAACCTCTCGCACGTCAGGGCACGCGCTGAAGAGGTCCCGAGCCTCCCTCCCATCTGGGAGGCGGCGATGGCCACAATTTTGGCGGGGACGCCGTCCGGACCTGGGGCCGTCTTCTTGGCCCGGAGGCAGAGCGCTGCCACCTCCACCTCGTCCTCCGTCACCGGGGGGACCTCCTCAGCCGGTGGAGCTGCCACCAGAGGGGCGCTCATTACTGGTGGGGTGAAGTTGTCCCTGCGCGGAAACAGGGACTGGACCACCACATCCAGGAGCGCCGGCTCGAGGGTCTCAGCAACTGGGGGGCCGCACGGACGCAACTTGTTGCGTGCCGCCTTGTACGGCCTCCCAAACGGGTCAGCGTTGAGACCCTCCAACATTTCCCCCCCTCGCGCTACCCTGAGACTCGGCCATTCGCGTCGTCAGGGTAGCCTTCGCCTCTATGTATGCAGCATAGAGGCGGCCCTCGTTTTCGAGGTCGCGATGGCGCCGCCGCCGGCTCCTTGTGTATTCCCTCCTGGTGGCCACACAGGCGGCCCGGAGATCCCCCAACTCCTCTGACCACCAGTACACTGCGCGGCTGGGAGGAGGGCGGCGAGACCGAGGCATGCTTGAGTTGCACACCTCGGTCAAGGACTCCCTCAGACGGACTGCCGTGGCGTCCAACGTCCCGGCCGTCGACAGGAGGCGACAGCCAGCCCTGCACGAAAGCCGCCTCTGTGGCGGCCCTCCCGGTCTAGGCGGGTGAGCGCCCACCGTGGACAGTGCGACCGACCCGCGCGGGCCCCCCGGGAGCCCTGTGTGGAGACATCGAACCGCACGTATCGGTGGTCCGACAGCGTCTCCACCAGCTCCACCCGCCAGTCCACAATGCGGGCCGCCAAAGAAGGGGAGGCGAAGGCGAGGTCCACGATGGACCCCCCCTCACGCACGTGAGGACTGTGCCCCTGTTGAGAAAGCCCCCCGCCGCCGCTATCGCGGTCACCACCTCCTCTTGGGTGACCGAATCGTCGAGGTCGGTCACCTCGAGAGCCACGCATTTCACTGGCCTCGCCACCTTGGCCGTGCCGGCGACAGCCTCTTTGAGCTTCGACGCAAAGAGGTCTGCCTTGGTGCCGCCCTGAGACTCGGAGAACTCGAAAATTCGAGCCCCCGTTTGGGTCTTCCGGCACGTAACTCTGCCCGCCCCGAGTTGCGCTGGGTCGACACTTGTACGGGCCCGCCGCAATACGGACTCGTACGTCTCACCGCGCTCCGCTGCCTCTGTGGTCAGCGTGACCACGACGGCAGCGGTCTTAGGAGGAGCGAGCTTCTTCCTCTTGTCAGCCTCAGGCTGGCTGGCCTTAGGCTTGGCTGCGGGGGGCTTAGGGGCCGACTTCTTCCCCTTCCGCTTCCTTGATGTCGCCTTTGGCCAAGGGGCGTTAGAAGGGGTGGTGGAGGGCAGAAGCGGGGTCTTCCCTCTCAACGACCTCAGGTGCCGTCTGGGTAGTCGGGGCAGGTGCAGAGGACTTCTTCCCCTTGCCTTTGCCCTTTTCCTTGCCCTTCGGATTCTGCGCTGTGGTCGCTGACGGACCCGGCGCGGTAGGCATCGCCTTGTCCGCCGCGAGAGGAGGGCGAAGCCGTCTCCCCGGCAGGAGCCGGTCTTCTATGGCCGCGAAGCAGGTCCTGATGAAGGCCCTCTCCTCCGTGACAACCTTGCGGATGATATCCTAAAGGTTGGAGGGGGGAGGAGCCGTAGCAGGACCTTCCGCGGACGCCTCTGGTCGAGCCATGAGCTCGGTGACGCGCGCGTGCAGCGCGGACATCTTCTTCTGCAGGCGATCTACCTTCGCATGCAGCTGCCTCGTCTCATCAGAAGTGGTGCGTTGCGCCAACTCCTTGACGATGCCGAGCAAAACTCGCTGCCCGGCATTTCAGGGCCTTTTGGAAGGTCCCCTTCAAGTTGGAGGACTTGGATGCCACCTCCAAGATCTCCAACTGGTCCTCCAGTGCCATGCGCTCCATCTCCTCTACGGAGTGGTCCGCGTAGAGGACGCTGGAGGCGCCGTAGCCGGCCTTCGCTCTGGCGGTCCGCGCCTGCTTTTCCTTCGAGGCGATCCTCTCCTCAAAGTCCGTCTGGACGACGACCCGCTTGGCGGTCTGCTCCGCAGTATCCGGAGATTCTCCGGAGCTTCGTCTAAAGCGAACCCTCTTCCTCGACTGGCGGCTTGTGGAGCCGCAGTTCGAGCCACTCCTTATGGACTCCACGTCGGAATAGTCCGACCCGAAGTCGCTCCCTCTAGCCAGGCTGGCCACAGATGCCGCGCGGCTGGTTCCCGATGCCGAAGCATCACGGGACATGGGTTGGCCCTGAGAAGGGCCTTTTGGTTGGCCCTGAGAAGGGCCTTTTGGTTGGCCCTGAGAAGGGCCTTTGGGTTGGCCCTGAGAAGGGCCTTTTGGTTGGCCCTGAGAAGGGCCTTTTGGTTGGCCCTGAGAAGGGCCTTTTGGTTGGCCCTGAGAAGGGCCTTTTGGGAGAAAACGCCCGGAGGCGTCCCTCAACTGTTTAGACATGTCTAAACGACGAGTTCGAAAGCAGACAAAAGTAAGATTTCGAGATGCAGTGTTCGTTGCCGTTAGCCTGCCACTCCGTTACGGTGGTCAGGCTACGTTGCCCAGGGGTTACTGCGAGGCGCCTGCTGAAGACAGCGGGCGCCCTCTCGTGGCTCCTCCCGAACGTGGGGAGCCCTGGTGATAGATGCCGGCGTCCTATACGCCGGCATCCTGAAGAGTATGGCCCTGTACGGGGCTCCCATATGGGCGGACTCACTGTGCCGAAGGGAGAACGCCGCTGCCATCCGCAGGCCACAAAGGGCCATTGCACAGCGGGTGGCTAGGGCGTACCGCACAGTGAGTTTTGCGGCGGCGTGCGTTCTGGCGGGCACCCATCCTTGGGAGCTGGAGGCTTGGGTGCTCGCCAGAATGTACGAGTGGACGGCGGGTCAGAGGGCACTGAACCGTCGTCCGGATCCGGGGGAGCGGGAGGAAATCCGCCGGGAGCTGAGGGACGCCGTCACTCGGCAGTGGGCGGAGGACCTCACCTCCGCGGCGTTCGGGTCGTCGGCTGCTGGACGCCATCGGGCCCGTCCTGGGCGATTGGCTCGATCGGCGGCACGGCTCCCTCTCCCTGCGTCTTGTGCAGGTGCTGTCCGGGCATGGTTGCTTCGGATCGTACCTGCACCGGATCGGGAGGGAGGAGTCTCCAGCGTGCCACCACTGCGGGGCGGCGGTGGACACGGCGGAGCACACCTTGGAGGTGTGCCCATCGTGGGCCGAACCTCGCCGCGCCCTGGTGGCAGTAGTCGGAGCCAACCTCACGCTCCCCAGCGTGGTCGCCGCCATGCTGAGCGGGGAGGAGGCATGGGCGGCGGTGGCCTCCTTCTGTGAGGACGTAATGTCACAGAAGGAGGCGGCGGAGCGCATGCGGGAGGATGACCCTCTCGCGGCGCCGCTCCGCAGACGAAGAAGGGGCAGAAGACGGCGGACACAACGTCCGTCGCCCTCCGCCCCTGGGGGTGATCCGCAGGCGACAGGCGCGGGGGCGCCACCGCCTGCATTTCCAGGATCACCCCACTCGTCGGGCCACAATGGCCGTGCACTCCGGCCATTGTAACGACCCCTCCCCACTAGGGGGGGGTCTGAGGGGCCTGCCGTAGGGCGGGCAGTCACCGGCGGGGGCCTGGACGCTTTGGACTCCCAAGCCCTCTCCACGCAGGTGAGGTCGGAGCGCCGCTGGGTATTTTTAGTGGGTATACCGGGAACGCCTTTACCGGGAGTCCCACATACCCCTCTCCCGTCCCCCGACGGGAAGGGGATGCGTAATGGCATTTTTTCCCAGCGACAAAAAAAAAAAAAAAAAAAAAAAAAAAAAAAAAAAAAAAAAAAAAAAAAAAAAAAAAAAAAAAAAAAGGGGTTACTGCGAGGAAGTCAACACTGCGGGGAACCCCCAGCTTCAGATAGACCTGGACCAACCTCCTCCAGATGCTGAATAAGACGTGAAGAGATGATTTTTTCCAATAGTTTACCCATCTCATTCAGCAATACTATAGGTCTATAAGCAGAAGGAGAGTTAATAGGACGACCTCCCTTGCGCAGCAGACATTGCCTTCCTTCCTTCCAGATTTTCGGGAACCGCCCAGTTAAGAAGCACTGATTAAACAAAGCCCGAAGATTGCCAGCAAGATGTTCCAAGGCGATACTTAATACTTTCCCTGGAATACCATCCGGTCCTGGGGCCGTTTTTTTGGCATTCAGTCTCTCAAAAGCCATCTCCATTTCTGCGTCTGTAATAAGAGGTACAACTAGCGTTTCGTCGTTCTCTAAAGGAGGGCCTATCCTAGGAGGAATGTGATCAGGTGGCCCCGGAAACAACTCCGCAACGATGTACTGGAGGAGGTCTTTCGGTAGAGCCTCGGTTAAAGGGGTACTCTGTTCCCGCAACTTGTTACGCACTGCAAGGTAGGGGCGTCCCCATGGATACTTGTTCAGCCCTGCCAAAATTTCCTTGCGAGCCTCCCGCTTTGCTACATAAATGGCGTGCCTTAGAGCCTTCTTTTTTTCTTTGTAGGCACTTAGTAGCTGACTTTCAAGAATAGGACTAAAACCATTCCTTCTTCTGCATCTGGTATATGCTCGTCTGGCCCGGTTACATAGCGTCCGGAGGAGAGCAATTTCCGACGTCCACCAGTATACTTAGCGGCGGGCAGTACTTTGCCGCACTCTGGGCATAGCTGCAGCACATACCTCCGTCATAACGTCCCGCATTCTACAAGCCAACTCATCAACGGTAGACCCAGAATACCTGCTACCTTGGTGACACCAGTTAGCCACAATAGCTGCCTCTTTGACTAATTGTATGTTGAGCCGGCTAAGAGACAATCTCGGCAACCTTCGGAAAGATCTATTGCGACGAACTGGTTGTATCGTCTGAGTGGAGATTTCAAACCTAATATATAATGGTCTGACAGGGTCTCCACCTCTTCCTCTACTCTCCAGTTTGTAACATTACTCACAACAGATGGGGTGGCGAATGAAAGATCAATCACGGAACCCCCATTATGACGAACACAAGTATACGTTGTCCCTAAGTTAAGCACAGTTGAACAGCTCCTCCTCTGCTGTCTGAGGTTGGGTTCCCCCATGCCCGGGATTTGGCGTTGAAGTCACCAAGAACCAAAACTTTCCTTGAAGACTGTCGACTAATCGCAGCTCTGACTTGATCTAGGAAAATTTCAAACTCCGCGAGACTGCGATTTGGAGAAAAGTATACACCGACAATGACATACTCTGCCCATTTTGCCACAACGTATCCTGAGCCCCGCTCTAAGATCGTAGGAATAGGGTTAGTAATACCACCAGCCAAAATAACGACGGATTCATCTAAGTCGGTAATCCAACGAGGATTTTCTGGGACTAGGTAAGGCTCACAAACTACGGCAATATCTATAAGCCACTCTGCCATAGATTGCAGCAGCAGATCCTGCGCTCCAGCACAGTGATTGATGTTCGCCTGTAGATAGCGTGTATGTCTTCTGTCCATTATGAAGACATAGCACCTTCCGCTTGGCTTTGGCGTCCTCGAACTCCAGTGACTCCGAATTCTGGAGCTTCTGTCCCTTTAACTGGTGGAGGTGGCAGTCTGCCCCTCCCATTAAATGACAAGCTGGTTTTTTGGCGTCTGTGCACACAATGCACCGCAGCTCAGACTTGCATGTATATGCTTTATGCCCTTCGCAACCGCAGCGAAAGCATAAATGCTCTCTCACCGTTTCCGAGAGACAACGTGACCTAATGTGGCCCAGTCCTAAGCTCCTCCAGAACTCGAACGCTGGCAGAGGTCCAACCGACCAAGATACGACCTTTGTCAACAATTTTTTTGGCCAGATCACAAGGACAACGTACTACGGCCGACATCATACCTCTGGGACCAAGAAGAATATCTGAAACTGATATAGTATCGGCTGGACAGCCACCGATATTCGCAACAGCACTCATTACTTTTTCCTTCGTGACCGAGTCATCGAGACCCACTAATCTTATGGTGGCTGTTTTTCGGGGCCTGGAAATAACAGCCACCCCATCAAGTACTACTTTTAGTTTATCAGCCAAAGTATCTGCCTGTTCCGACGAGTATGCAGAAGACAACTCCAATAGTCTAGCACCTGATATTGCCTGACGTACTGTTAAGCCTTCAGAAATTCCCAGCTGCACCAAATTAATGCTCTGCTGCGCTCGCTCTAGTACCTGAGCATACGATACCCCCTTACCAATAGCTTCCGGAGTTAATGTTACCATAATCGCATTTGTACGTGGTTGTTTAGCCAATTTGGCCTTGGGTGGTCTTTTTGTAGTTGTTTTAGCGACAGGCTGGTAAGGACCGGACCTACCCTTGTTTTTTTTGCTCCTCTTAACTACAGTAGACCAAGAACCATCATCTTTTTCTGCAACGTCAGTTACATTGCCCTGAGACGTATTACAAGCGTCAGTGGTGGGCTTGACGCGATTCTCTCGCCAAGTAAATACTACAACAACCTTTTTTTTTTTTTATAATATAGGTGGCAAACGAGCTGACAGATCACCTGATGGTAAGTTAATACTGCCGCCCATAGACATTTGCAACACCAGAGGAGCTACAAAATGCGTTGCCGGCCTTTTAAATGGGAATACGCTCTTTTCTTGAAGGTCTGCAGGTCGTATCTGTCCGGAAATACCGCATGCGGCAACTCATTCCACAATTTTATGGTGCGGGGCAGAAAATTTCTGTTAAAACGCACAGTAGTACTCTGCCAACTGTCAAGGTGGTGGGGGTGGTAGAGTTGTCGCATAGATCGATGACGGAAAGAGGCGGCAGGGATCAGCCCGAACAGTTCTTCAGAGCACTCCCCATGATATATACGGTAGAGAATGCATAGCGAGGCTACATCTCTACGCAGTGCCAAGGTGTCGAGCCGATCAGAAATCTTTTCGCAATCGACAATTCGAGTCGCTCTCCTTTGAATGCGGTCAAGAGGGAGAAGCTGGTATTGGGGAGCCCATAGGAAGGAAGCTTTGAAAGTAGCGCTTTATGCCAAACCCGATCGAAGGCCTTCGCTATATCCAGACTAAAAGCCACAGCCTCGCCCTTACTCTCGATGGCCTGTGCCCAACGATGTGTCAGGTATACTAGGAGATCACCAGCCGAGCGACCCTGACGGAAGCCGTACTGATGGTCGCTAAGCAGCTGGTGATCCTCAAGGTACCGTAGAAGCTGGTTGTTAATAATGGATTCCATTACTTTCGAGAGCAATGAGGTTATGGCTATTGGCCTGTAATTGGTCGGATCTGAGCGGTCACCTTTTTTAGGGATCGGGTGCACTAAAGCTGTCTTCCATGAAGTCGGGACTACGCCAGAGGAATAGGAAAGCCGAAAAAGGCGCGTTATTGCCGGTGCCAACTCCGGGGCGCACGTCTTTAGAACAATGGGAGAGATTCCATCGGGCCCGCTCGATTTGTGGACATCCAGGGATAGCATTGCTGACCGCACTGCTTTTTGGTGGAAACGGATGTCCGGCATGACAAAATTGCACCGTGGTATTATCGGCGGGTCTTGACCCTTGTCATCCAGGAATGAGTTGGACGCAAAGAATTTGCCCAGGAGGTCGGCTTTCTCCTTTGCGTCGTGGACCAATGAATCTTCTCCCTTGAGCAAAGGTGGTAGAGATGACGTACAGAAATTTCCTTGGACGGCTTTAGCGAGAGACCAAAATGCGCGAGTTCCAGATGGAAGACGCTCTAGTCGCTCGCCAATCCTGGAGGTGTACAAGAACTTCGCCCTAGCGATGTCTCTTTTGAAGGATCGGGATGAGTGGTTAAATTTCTTTTTTAAGGCACTGGTATTTTCACACATCTTTCGTCGCTGCAGCAGCCGCCCAGGCCTGGTAAGCCTCCCACTTATTGCGAGAAGCAATTTTGCAGGATCGGCTAAACCAAGGTTGGCATTTGGCACCAATAGGGACCACAGAGTTTGGAATGAAAAGTTCCATACCCTGCATCACCACATCAGCAATAGCATCAGCAACGGCATTGGGGTCAACCAGTGCAAAGCAAACCTGACTCCATGGGTAGGACGCAAAGAAGGATCGCAATCCATCCCAGTCTGCTGACTTGTAGTGCCACACTCGACGTCTTCGTGGACAACGTGGTTGCGCTAAGTGTGAGAGTGGCACCACACTCCGGATAAGGCAATGGTCAGAGGAGCCTAGAGGAGCACCGACAGACACGGTGTAGTCTTCTGGGTGGGAAGTCAGCAGAAGATCCAACAGTGAAGGTTCCTGGTTTTCCACATCTGGGATTCGCGTAGGCGTTGTAACCAGCTGCGTAAAACCATAGGTCAGGGCGAAGTCATGAACAGATCTTCCAGCGTGATCGGTCTTGCGTGAACTAAGCCATTCGGCGTGGTGGGCGTTAAAATCGCCGAGTATCACGATCTCCGCGGAAGGGATCTGCTGTTGCACCAAATCTGTAGCCATTTGGACGTGCTCAAGGAGTCGCTCGGTTTCGGCATCACCGCTATGGGACCTGTAGAGGCAAGCGTAGATGCGGGGGTGGTCGTCGCTAGCTACACGTAGCCACAAGATGGAGAGGTCCCTACCTTCAAGAGTCCTGAGGCGGCGTGAGCTAACATCGTCTCTAACGTGCACGCACACACCTGCTTTTGGTACGAAGGAGTGTTCCAAACTTTAACCAAGGTAATGCAAGTAAGAGGTGTCCGCCGGAGACGATATTTGCGTCTCGGTCAAAAAGAGCAAAGCCGGCTTTACTGTCTCGAGGTGGTAGTGGACAGCGTTGATGTTAGAATGTAAGCCCCTGGTGTTGCAAAACTCCACAACTAGTGTGGCAGGGGACGCCGTGTAACGTCCGCTCTTGCCCCGGGAATTATTTAACGCGGTTTTGCCCCCCCCCCCCCCCCCCAGAATTCGTGGGGCGGCCTGGACATCCACGCTCCGCTGAGTTGAGTCCTGAGCCTGGATGTCCAGAGAGGGATTCTCCAACGCTAGCGCAGTTGGTACCCTCCTGGGGTAGATTTTCTTTAACCTGCGCCATCATAAGGGAGGGGGTGGGGGGAATTGGGCCTCCGGTATTCTTACCGTATTAAAAATACTTTGATAGTTAGTAGCTACCGATTCATATATATTTTGTAATACTGTTACTGTTTGATATATTTAATAATATTGTGTGTTTGAAATTTGAATTTGTGTACTTAGTAATTTGATATTGTAGTAAGGTTGTTGTAGTATTTACTTGGCGCTGACTTCAAAATTATAAAATATTTTTTATTCACTTAAGTAATCATTAATTTAATTTAACAAAGAAAAAATACGAACGTATTATGTTTGTTATATATGGCAACCCCGACTAGTTTGGAGTCTTGTGCGAACATCCCGCGCGAGCGGTCAGTAGTAGTAGTCGAGAACTAGAAAAAGGGGCACGTGAGACGGCCGACGCGAGCGCACGTCCTTCCTGAATCGATATATTAATTAGCGGTGTGATTTTCCCTCAGCCTTATTTGATTTCCCTTTTGTGTATTCCCTCTTGATATTGAACCTGACAAAGACAAACCTACAAAAGATAATAGTGCAAGTAACCCTAAGTGAAGAAGACTAATGTGAAACATTCCACGGTGCCGTGAACAATCAGTGTTTGTGTTGTGAATTATGAAGATAAGGTACTGTACAATTTCTATTATCGTAAGACCGACTATAAGGTAAATAATTAATAAATAACCTCCCCCTCAGCACGCTTCCACAATTGCTGAACCAACCCTACCCTCTATTCAATATATATTTTTTGGTAGCAGAACGCAGTTCATTATATTCATTATATATTACTGTATACATTTTCTGGTAGCAGAGCGTGGTTTCATCCCTCTGAGTCCCCTTGATCATAGCGTAGTTTCATCCCTCTGTGTCCCCTTGATTATAGCGTGGTTTCATGCCTCTGAGTCCCCTTGATTATAGTGTTATTCTCCCGTTTTGGTATTTTGTCTCTTAATTTAGTACCTAACGCATAATTACAATATAATTTACTTGATTTCCTAACCTTTTAAAACGTGTTCGCATCGAGTTGTTTAAAATATAACGTAGTCGTGGGTAGAATTATCGTCGCGCGCTCGCCTTGCCGCATACGCGTTTCATTCGAGTATGCTCGTGAATTATATTTTATTATAAATAATATTATATGAAATTTTTATACATATAATATTGAATATATAATTGTGTAGGGTGAATGTATAATGTGTAAAATATAAAAATAAATATTGAATATAATTTTATATATTAAATATAAAATATAATAAATACACATAATATGATTACATATATTTTATAATATTGCGCCTATACGTTATTACCTATCCCGTTTAAATTATAATTGAAGTTAGTTAAAATATTTTAATATAATTTCCTTAAAAAACTTACTTACTTTAAAATATTACCCCTACACTTTTATTGTTACTTTTTTTTATTTTTATTTAAATGAAGTTTAAGCCTTAATTGTAGTCATATTATATGTCATATTATTTTATTATATTGCGATATAGTAGATCGCCGACTCGACGCGTCCCTGACCTTGACCGTAACTGGTTTCTTATCTCGCCCGTTGTTGTGGATTCATTGTTACATACATACATACATACATACATAGCTTCACGCTCTATCCCTAACGGGGTAGTCAGAGAGAACGGAGCGCCAAACGCTGCGGTCCCTGCATACCTCTTTCGCCTCGTCCACTGTCATTAACCTCTTCATGCATGCTCTCCGGGGAGTCCTCATGCTTTTTACGTGACCTTCCTCCAGTATCTTCGATACTGTGTTTTCGAAAGTCAACCGAGGTCTCCCTTTACCTCTCTTACCACTCACTTTTCCATCATATATCTTTTTTACCATTCTTTCGTCACTCATTCTTTCGACGTGCCCAAACCATCTGAGCACGTTCTTCTTCATTCTTACTGTGACATCCTCGCTGGTACCTACCATCCTGTGTACCTCTTCGTTGCGGATTCGGTCAGCTAAGCTGACTCCGCATATCCTTCGAAGAGATCGCATCTCCACAGCATTCATCTTTCTTTCATTCTTCTTCTGTAATACCCACGTTTCACTGCCATATAACAGCGTCGGAACCAAAACTGCATTGTGTACGGCCAAACGTGCAGCGACGCTGACGTTCTGCCGTCTCAACAACGCAGCTAAGGCACCGTTCGTTCTGTTACCGGCAGCAATACGTCTTTCCACATCCATTTCGTATCTACCATCTCTACTTAACATACTTCCCAAGTATACTACTTCGTTCACTTGTTCCAATAATTTTCCATTCACGAAAATCTTGCATTCCGTCCTTTCCTCGTCTCTTTCAAATACCAGAACCTTTGTCTTACTTGCATTCAGGCTTAGACCATTAGTTTCACACCCGTCTTTCAGAATGGTGACCGATGCCTGCAACTCGCTTTCTGATGATGCAATAAGCACTGCATCATCTGCGTACAACAAGCAATTTATCTTCAAGTCACCCACTTTTACACCCATGTCACTTTCTTTAAGTCCTTGGAGACAGCTATCCAAATACAAATTGAACAACCAAGCCGACATGGCACAACCCTGTTTGACACCTGATTGGATGCCAAACCGAGGCGATATGTCGGCTCCTACTCGCACGCAGGCTGAGTGATCTCTATAAAGAGATTTTACAGCCTGCAGCAAGGGTCCGTTCACATTGTACCGGGGTAGTATCTCCCACAACTTCTTTCTCACAACCCTGTCGAACGCCTTCTCCAAGTCCACAAAAGCACAGAAAACCTTTTGGTTTACAGCCAAAAACTTCTCTTTGATCATACGGATGGAAAAGATCTGATCCATGCATCCTCTTCCAGGTCTAAAACCTCCTTGGGCCTCCCACAGTAGCCTTTCGGATCTGTCTTGCATTCTTCTCGCTAAAATTTTTGCATATACTTTACCACCTAAGCTAATCAAATTGATTGCCCTATAGCTTGCACAGTCTATCTGTGAACCTTTGCCTTTATACAAAGGCACGATGACTGCACCTTGCCAATCATCTGGGACCTCCCCCGATTTCCAGCATAAATTGCACAGAAACCAGAACAAGTCCAAGATGCGAGGTCCACCATATTTGATCATCTCGGCAGTAACTCCATCCGCTCCCGCTGACTTACCACATTTCAAGCTTCTTATTGCACTCTTAACTTCTTTTATACTGATTTCGCCATCTGCTACATCAAGACTCAGCTTGTCGCTGTCACTTGAGGCAGAAGCGTCATCACATTCATACATCTCCTTGTAGAATTCCGCCCATCGCTGCAAAACGTGTGATCTGTTTGTAAGTATCTCACCGTCCTTCGAAAGCACCCCTTTCATTTTAAAGGTTGACGAACAACTCCGTGAATCACTAACTTCTCGCCAGAAAAGCTTCGTATTATCCCGGAAGTTGCTCGTCAACCTTTCATCTCTTTTACTCTCGGTTCTTTCACGCTTCATCTTTATCAGTGCTTTTGCAGCTTATACTCTTTCTTTTTAATCTCTCTCATACTTTTATTCTTACTCGAGGCTTTATAATCCTGCCATGCCTTCTTCTTTCTTTCTACAGCATCTTTCACTTCATCATCCCACCATTCGTCACGCTTTTTACTAAAGCCTCTTTTCCTTGTACCACATACCTCTGTCGCAGCTTCCACCATGCAGCTCCTAATGTTCTGCCAGCATACTTCAACACATTCATTTCCTATTTCATAACTGTCAAGCTTTTCGGAAACCCTTTCTATATATTCCTCTCTGATCGGTGGATCTTGAAGCTTCCAGCTTCTTATGCGATAATTCGATTCCAAGTATGAACACCTCGTGCGGTTACGCCATCCTACGAACAAACCCCTAAATCTAGCAATTACTAGATAGTGGTCCGTTCCCAAGTCGGCACCCCTAAACACACGTGTGTCCATCACTTGTTTTCGAATCCGCTGATCCACTAGGAATAAATCAATCATACTTTTCTCTCCCATGCGCTCCCATGTATACATGTGAATTTGTTTGTGGTCAAACATCGTGTTTGCCACAAACAAATTCCTTTCCTTGCAAAGTTCCAAAATGAGCTTTCCAGCCTCATTCACTCTTCTGTCACCATAATGACCTAACACACCTTCGTAACCACTTCTCGCGGTTCCGACCCATCCGTTCATGTCTCCACATAATATTAATTTTTCATTTCCTCTAACACTGCCTAGAACATCCCTGACACTCTCCCAAAACCCCTCAAGTTCGCTCAATGAAGCTGAGGATACCGGCGCATATGCCACCAACAAGAATATTCTTGTAATCCCCAGCTTGAAGCGAACCCAAAGCAGTCTAGGGTTGATCGCCTCGTACTCTACCACTGCACTAACCAACCGTGAGGACAATAACACACCTACACCTTGACAACCGCGTTCGCTCTCTGGAACGCCGGCCCAGAGAGCGACGCGGCTGCCCGGCAAATCGGTTGCATTATTACCCTTTCGTTTGGTCTCAGTCATACAAATGACATCCAAATCTCGCTCATCCATCACATCTAATAGCTCATTCATCTTCTGGTCCATCCCTCCTCTTACATTCCACGCAGCTATTTGTAGCTCCGTCCTCCACTTCCCGCCGTTCCGGACATGGCGTGCTGGGTGGCGGTCCCCAACGCCGTATTCGTCTCCACTTTTCACACCAGCGGGGACGCACTGGTGCGCGTCGCCTCGGGGGGACGCCCTAGCAGTGTGCTCCCGTATGGTGCTCGTGGCTGATGGAATGTTGCAGCCCTAGGTAGGGCTGGCAGGGATCGCTGCGTGCAAGCCTTCCATCTTCGACCCCCCATTCATTGTTTATTACGCGTTTATTAATTTTTAATATTTTAGTTGAGTTATTTGTTTACTTAATTTCTGATCTCGCCCGTTGTTCGTGGGTTCATTGTTTATTACGCGTTTATTAATTTTTAATATCTTAGTTCAGTTATTTGTTTACTTGATAATTTAAAATGGCTACTCATGAAGCAGTAAAATGTTCCTTATTTACGGAAAGCGCAGAATATAGAGAAAATATAGGTGTGGTACGCTTTGTTTCCGATTGGATTACCGATACCTCGGAACTTCTTGGTACTTCTGAAATACCTAGATTATTAGTTAGGTTCAAGGATTTAGATTCTCATTGTACTTCATTTATAAACGCGTCCTTAGTGCTCCTGGGTGGGTTAGACCCGGCTATCGATTACCAAGAAATTAGTTATGTAAAAAAAGAAGTGCGTTTAGTAAATAAGAAAATAGACGACCTCCGGGTGCGTCAGTTAGAGTTGTGCCCACCTGTTCCCGTAGTTGATCCTGTCATGGCCAGTACACCCGTAAGAATGAAGTAGTAAAAATATTACTGAGCGAACTCCTTATAATAGATTACCTGATTTACCTATCCCTAAGTTTGATGGACGTCCTGACTCCTGGATAAGTTTTATTGATCAGTTTGACAGTGTAGTAGATTCCCAACACCATTTAACCCCCACAATGAAATTACAGTACTTGGTTGGATCCTTAGCAGATGAACCTAAGCGGTTGTTGCTACATTTAAAAATTGAAGAAGGCAACTATGAAGTTGCTCGTGAGTTGTTGAAACAACGATATCACAATACATGGGTACTTGCTGATACTTACATAACCCAGATACTTACCTTGCCGGAGATTTCGAATAAATTTAGAGGTTTGCGCGCGGCCTTCTTGAACCCCTTGTTAACTGCCTATCGCTGTTTAGAACGTTTAGAGTTACCCGTCTCCTCATGGTCTATATGGTATGTTAGTACATATATGTTTGACTAAGCTTCCCTCTGATTTGAAATGCCGTTTTGAGCGTTGTTATGGCTGTGACGCTGATAAATTACCTACCTTTAAAAATCTTACTACTTTTTTGGAAGACGAATGTCGTCACCATGACAATGTTGGCAACACCTCCCTTGTAGATTCTAACCTGACGAAATTTAAAAGTACTGTATCTAAACATACTTACTTTGCGGCTCCTCCCTTCCCTATATTAGATAATAGACAAAAAATGTTACCTGTAATAAATAATAGTAAAAAATGTTACCTGTGTGCTTCCTCTTCCCATTACCTCTGTGAATGTCCCGAATTTAGAGCTATGAATCCTAGAGAAAGATCGGGATTTGTAAAACATTCCCGGTTATGTTATAGGTGTTTGGACAAACATTCAATTCTTATGTGCAAGCGGGACTACAAATGTTCAACCTGCGGTCGCTCATCCCATCACACAATGCTATGTTTTAATGATTCCCGTAACCCAATGTATCCCACCTCATCCAATCGCAATTATAATTATAATTCCAAATTTAATAAACGCAATTATCCGCGTACCTGTCCTGCTTCTACCCGCGGTCCCCATATGGGCGGGGGCTAGCATAAGAAATATTCCCCTTTGCAACTCCAGCGCTCCCCCCAACGACATTCCCAGAGAGCTTCTCACCCCAGAGAAAATGCTCCGCCCCAACCTAGACAGGTTGAAAATAATATAAGATATCGTGATAATTCCTATAATAGAGAAGATAGACCCACATAGCTAGATACTTGTATTACTCCCCCTTCCCCTTGCCTGAATATCTCACTCAATTCCCTTATATTATTGCCTACTGTTAAATTACACGTTAAATCTGCTAGTGGTTATTATTTTGAAGCGCGTGCCTTATGTGATACCGGTGCCCAGGGTTGCCTCATTACAACCGATCTTGTTGTTAATTACCTAGGCATAGGTAATATTCCTTTAGTGGTTTCCCGTGGTTCTTTTTCCCTGTGTTTTAAACCTTTGTATAATTCCTTCCCTGAGGTGTCAACCTCTGTTATAGTTATAGATGTGATTGCCGGTACGTATCCTGAGTTTGAGTTCCCTGAGTCTGTGTTTTTTCCTAATAGTGATTTTTCCCTTGCTGACCCTACCTATAATAAGCCTGGCCCGATAGATATACTATTGGGTGCTGACGTGTTCGGCGCGCTTTTATTACAAGATAAAATATTTAACTTTAACGGCCTTACTGCTTTATCTACAATTTTTGGTTATATTGTTTGCGGTCCAGTCGCTGCCGATTATGGTGAATTAGAGCCGCCCATGACTGGAATATCCTTATCCCGTCTCATCGAGAGATTCTGGAAGGTCAAAGAGACCCCTCAACCTATGATTGCTAACCCCTTAGATAACGTGTGTGAGATATTTTTTAAAAGTACAACCTCCCGTCACACTGACGGTCGGTTCATTGTGAGGCTCCCCTTCCTGAACGATCGACCTACTCTTGGAGAATCTAAACCTACAGCTATCCGTCGTTTCCTTGGCCTCGAGAAGCGTTTAAACGCGGACCCTAAATTACGTGATAAATATATTTCTTTTATGCGTGAGTATATTGAGTTAAATCATATGAGTGCTTATCCCTTCCCCTTACCCAGTGAACATTACTTTATTCCCCACCATGGTATCTTTAAGACCGGAGACACATCTAAAATACGTGTTGTTTTTTGATCGTAGTTGTCCCTCGTCTAACGGTATCTCACTTAATGAATGCCTACATAGTGGTCCTAAATTACAAAAGGACATTAGTCTAATCCTCCTTAACTTTCGTAAGCATGTCGTTGTGTTTGTGGCAGACATACGTATGTCGTGGGTACATCAGGATGATCGTAAATACCAACTTATTTTATGGGGTGAATCCCCTTCCGATCCCTTACTCACCTATTCCCTAAATACTTACAAATACTTACAACTTACAATTTTTGCTAAAATTGAAGCGGTATTAAATTCCCGGCCGTTATGTCCCTTATCTAATGACCCTAACGATCTAGAAGTTTTGACGCCTGGTCATTTTTTGATTGGCCAACCTCTTAGTGCTTTGCCGGAGTATCCCTATAACAATGTAAAAATTAATAGTTTAACCCGTTTTCAAGTAGTGCAACAGATAACTCAACATTTTTGGTCGCGGTGGCAGTTAGAGTACCTATACACTCTGCAGACTAGGCAGAAGTGGACTGATTCAGTGAATCCTCCAACAGTAGGCGAGCTAGTCCTCATAAAAGATGATAATTTACCCCCTTTACAGTGGCGACGTGGTCGCATTTCCCAAATTTATCCTGGTAAAGATAGCGTTGTGCGTGTGGTCGATGTTAAGACATCGACAGGTATCCTAAAGAGAGCCTTAACCAAATTAGTTCGTCTACCTATTAGTTAGCTACTCCCATTTTCTCGTAAACATTAGATGTTTAGGGCGGGGGCTATGTTTGTTATATATGGCAACCCCGACTAGTTTGGAGTCTTGTGCGAACACCCCGCGCGAGCGGTCAGTAGTAGTAGTCGAGAACTAGAAAAAGGGGCACGTGAGACGGCCGACGCGAGCGCACGTCCTTCCTGAATCGATATATTAATTAGCGGTGTGATTTTTCCTCAGCCTTATTTGATTTCCCTTTTGTGTATTCCCTCTTGATATTGAACTTGACAAAGACAAACCTACAAAAGATAATAGTGCAAGTAACCCTAAGTGAAGAAGACTAATGTGAAACATTCCACGGTGCCGTAAACAATCAGTGTTTGTGTTGTGAATTATGAAGATAAGGTACTGTACAATTTCTATTATCCTAAGACCGACTATAAGGTAAATAATTAATAAATAAGCTACCCCTCAGCACGCTTCCACAATTGCTGAACCAACCCTACCCTCTATTCAATATATATTTTTTGGTAGCAGAACGCAGTTCATTATATACTACTATACATATTACTTTGTGCCGAAATTTAGTTTTTGCTTTTTAGTTAACTTTTTTACTTTTTGAAGTCGGTTCTTTTTTGTTAAAAATTACTTTATTTAACGATTTTGAGTGATGGGTAGACCGAGCAAGGATACCTCTCGAATGAGGAAACGACCATACGACCGTAGTCGGTGTTTTTAAGAACGACACAGCTATTCGCGAATAGACATAATAAATGTTTGTATTGATATTTGTTTTTGATAATTATCTCCAAAAGTGCTGAACCAATTTCGATAAAATTTTAATGGAACAACGTCTGATGTAAGTCATACGAAATTCAACAATAATCATCAAATCAGTTCATAAACGACACAGTTATTCGCGAACAGAAATAGTAAATGTTTGTGTCGATATTTGTTTTTGTTGGTTATCTCCAAAAGGACTCAATCAATTTTGATAAAGTTTTAATGGGACCACCTCTGGTATAAGACCTACCAAATACAAAATCATCAAAATCGGTTCATAAACGACAAAGTTATCCGCGAACAAACATAAAAAAAAAAGCATATATACGGTCGAATTGAGAACCTCCTCCTTTTTTTGAAGTCGGTTAAAAATGCCTTTAAGTGTTAAATTACATGCCGCTAAAATTCTCCGATCTAATATAATATTGAACAAATTATGTGGAGCCTGACTAAGCGATCCCAGGGTAGTGTGGGTACGTAACAGGTATAATAACAAAAGATTTGTTTGTTATCAAACATTAAAATTGATTTTTAGTGTAAAAAATCTTAATGTCGAGTCAGCCGACGGGATACGTAATTTAGTTGATACTACGAATGTGTCTTCAAAGCATTGGTGTAAATACACAAACGTGGGATGTAATATTGATCCACGTTTTGACTTTGAAATTGGACCCAGAGACAAAGCGTCAATGGGAATTCCATATTACTAATCATATTTCCATGAACGAACTCCTAACTTATCAACAATTTACTGACTTTTTATCTAAAACGTTTAGAGCTGTAGAATATCTTGGTCCAAAATCAATGTCAACAAAATCTCAATATAATAATAAAATTAAAACTTTACATGTTGGAAATGTCAATATATCTTGTTTATTTTGTTCGGATAGTCACAAATTATATCAATGTACAAAATTTCATAAAACAACGATTGATGATCGTCGCAAATTTGTCAAAGATAATAATATATGTTTCAATTGTTTATGTAGTAATCACTCTGCCAACGATTGCCGTAGTAATTTAAAATGTCATATTTGCAAACGAAAACATCATTCTCATCTTCATCTTACGAGTAAAATTGTTGATAACGAAAATAAAAAATTAAAACAGGATGATTCTCTTGTAAAATCCACATCAATGGTATCGTGTTTTTCATCAAGTAAGATTTATAAGCAGGTGTTACTCGCTACAGCAAGGCTACGTCCAGAAACGGAAATGATTATAAGATAAGAACATTACTCGACCAAGGATCGCAGTCGTCTTTCATAACAGAATCTGCTGTTCAATTTTTAAATAAACTACTTAGCAAAGGAGGTTTCGAACTACAAAAATGGAATAGTAATAACAATGAGCTCTTAAAATTAATGAAGGAAAGGGATAAGGATAAGGATAAGGATAAGGATGTAAGGACAGGACTGGAAATAAAAGGAGATGAATTAATAAAAATTATGGGACTTACCTGGAACAGAAGTGATGACACCTTTCGTTATGTAGTAAATTATCCGTCGCTGCAGCACCCTGTAACAAAAAGAAAAAAATATTTCTGATATTTCACGTTTGTATGACCCATTGGGATGGGTAGAACCTACTATAATACAAGCGAAGACAATGATACAAAAGCTATGGCTATTAGGAATTGAATGGGACGACATCGTTCCCGATGATTTATTAAATGAATGGATAACTTACCGTGATAAACAAACTTATTTATGTAACATTCGCATATCAAGATGGATTGGTATTCGAACAGATGATCAGGAAATTGAATTACACGGCTTCTGTGACGCATCTAAATCAGCATGTGCGTGATAAACGACGGCGTTTATCTTCGTGCTATTGATTGTCAAGGAAACGTAAAGATCTCGTTAAATGCAGCAAAGACGAAAGTAGCTCCTGTTAAACAGGTTTCAATTCCGAGACTTGAACTATGTGGTGCCGTATTGCTGAGTATATTGCTCCTGGAAGTCTCAAATATTATGAATATTAAGAAACACATAACTTACACGCATGGACAGACTCAACTGTTGTTCTGGCCTGGTTGAACAGTCACCCAAGCAAATGAAATGTATTTGTAGCAAATCTCGTTGCAGAAATACATACAAATTTGGATCCAAACAGTTGGTCACATATTTCTTCAAAGCAAAATCCAGCGGATTGTGCCTCTCGAGGACTACGAACTTTAAGACTATATATATAGTAGACTATATATATAATAAAATGTCAAGAAATTCATTTTTAAGAAGAACTTAAAATAATATCACAGAAAAAATACTTACCAAAAAATAACAAACTTCAACCGTTGAATCCATTTATTGACGACTATGACTTATTAAGAGTTGGAGGCAGGTTAAGCGAATCCAATTTAAGCTACAACCGCAAACATCCTATTTCAATGCCGAAGCAGTCGCGGTTAACGAATCTTATAATAAATGATGCCCACAAGCATACATTACATGGAGGTCCGCAACTTATGTTGAATTATATCCGTTCAAAATATTGGATTATCAGGGCAAAACAATTGATTAAATATAAAAATACTATTTGTGTGATTTGTGTAAAAAAATCAGCACATTCAAAGAATCCATTGATGGGGCAATTACCAGCTGTCAGAACAATACCAACACGCCCTTTCAGTAATAGCGGAGTCGATTATGCTGGTCCTATCCTGTTAAGAACAACAAATGGTAGAGGACATAAATCCTACAAGAGCTATATAGCATTGTTTGTGTGCATAGCTACTAGAGCTTTGCATCTTGAAGTGGTAAGTGATTTGACAACAGAAGGATTTTTGCAAGCATTTCGACGTTTTGTCACTAGACGTGGATATTGTTTTCATTTATGGAGCGACAACGCAACTAATTTCATTGGAGCAGCTAAGGAACAAAAACAGTGTAAAAATGCAGAATACGAAAACCTGTCTAAAGACATTGCAGAAGCATTATCAACATATAATTGCGAATGGCATTTTATACCACCCCATTCACCCAATTTTGGAGGTTTATGGGAGGCCGGTGTTAAATCGGTGAAGTATCATCTGAAACGTGTCATCGGCAATTCAACTTTGATATATGAAGAGCTGGCGACCGTTCTTAATCAAATAGAAGCTTGTTTAAACTCCCGTCCTCTTTCAGTAATAACAAATGATCCTGACGATGCTACAATTTTTACTCCAGGTCATTTTTTAATAGGGGAACCATTGGTGACGTTACCAGATCAGAACGTAGAGTTGGTAAATGTGAGTTCTTTGAGAAGATGGCACCACACTCAACGCATGATTCAATCATTCTGGCGACAATGGTCAAAGGAATATCTTACGAAATTCTTACTGAGATATAAATGGTCTCAAAATAATACTCAGATTAAACTGAATGATGTTGTAGTAATAAAAGAGGAAAATTTACCACCATCTCGTTGGCTTTATGGCAAAGTGATTGCTACTCACCGAGGCTTAGACGATATTGTACGAGTAGTAACACTAAAAACCAAAAATGGTACTATAAAACGACCTGTGTCCAAATTATGTTTGTTACCTGTAGCTGAATAGACAAGCTATTTCATCTAATTGTAATAGATTTCATTATATATAAAAAAAGAAAGGATTATATAAAATAAAAAATAAAACTACAAATATTGTTAGATTAATCTATTTTTTATAAATTAATGTAAAACTCTTAATATAAATATTACTATGAATTTGTTTGTTTATAACAAATCTTTGTAAATTTCAAAATAAAAACACATTTACATTAAATTTAACTATAACTGAAAGGTCAAAGTTTCAACTTTGCCCTTAGTGGGCGGTATGTACGAATACATATATAGTTCAATAGTATGACAGATGGCGTTACTAGTAGATTAAATCACGCTAACGTTGTGTCGACAGAAAAACTATATATTCGGTAACAAAATTTAGTAAACAAATTCTCGCTTTGACTGCCGAGCCGTGCGGACGTGCCGTCTTCATTCTTAAGACTAAGCTGATAAGCTAGCCCGATTGTGCGCGCGCGCTAATGCGTACTCGCGTTTGTCCGTAACAGTTGTGTGTGCAGTGTAGTGTTGTGCAGTGCTGTGAGGCGCCGCCGATCCTGCTCTGCCGCCCGACCCGCCTAAGGAGAGGTAATATTATTTTTAATCATTTAACACTCAGCTTTGTCTCTACGCCCGATAACATGGCATCTTCGACATTAAAAGAACATTAAAGCCATATGCTTTCTCACGGGCATCCGTGTGGCGCCCCCTCGAAACCGCGGCTTAATAGGGCAGTGTCATCGCTGCCAAAGGTACGGGCACTCAGCACGAAACTGCAACGGCAGACACAGATGTGTCAAGTGTTTGGAGGACCATGGTACTGCGGACTGCCCCCGCAAAGTGCCAGACCCCGTCGTTCCGCCAAGCTGCGTGTTGTGCGGGACCCAGGGGCATCCCGCGAATTACAGAGGATGCCCCATGGTCCTGCGCCGCAAGCACGCAAGGCAGGGCGACGGTATGGGGAGGGTTTCAGGACCTTCCAACTGTTACCAAAACACTCATGCGATGCCTTCAGCTCCGCATGAATACCTCCCGGCACCGGCAGCAACAACTAACGCATGGTTCAATCCCATGCAACCACGACTAGCCGCACCATGGGTGGACCCCCGGCAGGTCAACATGGCACCGAATAACGCATCAACGCCAAGAGTGGACCCTCGGCTCACTCAAGCTCCCACTTATACTCCGTCGCGAAGGGACCCGCGGTTGGCCAACCGTCAGCCACCGCAAACGTAACCAAGGGTAGTGGTCCGGGGGTCCCCGGCTGTCCACCCCAGCGCAGCCCACAAAAACTTATAACGTCAGCAAATACGCCGACATGATCGACCTCGACGAACTAGAATTGCTCGAGGAAAAATTAAAACAAACTAATAACAACGTCAACGCCAGACTTAACGCGACCCTTGAGCACGCCACATTGCTCAGACCTATCAAACTTTTTAACGCGAATTAACTTCAATGGCTGCGTTAAATAACAACATCCCATTGCCCGCTGACACGCGACTCGCTTGCATAAAACCTAGAGCCCTATCGATCGCGACGTTCAACGCAAACAGTGTCGCCGGCCAAAATGACCTAATACGCGACTTCGTTACCGCGCACCAACTTGACATTTTTTGCTTACAGGAATCGTTCCTGAAACCCGGCATACGCGATCCGAAAATCGCGAACTACCGATACTACTACTCTCTTGTATTTTAAAAAGACGTTGCATTGCGTACCATTAGATCCGCCTGCGGCCCTTGAAAACGTCGAGGCGTCTATATGCCAGATATTTCTCACAGGCCATCAGCCAATTATAATAGCTTCGGTTTACCTGTCGCCGAACAAACCGTTACTAGAAAACGAATTAAAACTCCTTATAAATATGGGTCCGTCGGTCCTTCTGACGGGGGACCTCAATAGCAAGAACCCCGTGTGGAATTCGACCCGCCACAACACCAAAGGCCGATATCCAAAAAGCCTCGAAGATAGATACAACCTCTCCGTACTAGGCCCATCTACACCATCTAGATATCCAACCGGACAAATAGGCAGCCCAGAAGTTCTGGACATAGCCATTCTTAAGGACGTGTCCCTCAGGGTACGCTCTATAGAATCGCTATCGGAACTCGACTCTGACCTCAGACCAGTAGTGTTAAAACTAGGTTCGGACAGCCCTTCAGGCCAGCCAACAAAAATCATTATTAATTGGTAAAAGTTCGCCAAGCTCATCAGAGCGGACGACTCCCCTCTCGCGCACATGATTCCTGGCATCATAGACTCCGTAGACGTAGCAAAGGACGCCGCGACTAAATTTACCAAATTTATACAGGACACGCTCCAAAGTTGCTCCAAAGAGGTCCCAGATCTGCCCGAAGGCAGATTTGAGATCTCAGAGAAACTGTGACGCCTCATCCGACGCAAAATATAACATCATAACAGATGGCGCTACTGGCCGTATTAGTAACCTTAGTATCAGCTCCGTATTTAAAATAAAAATAAAAATAGTAATTCTAAAGTTAGTGTTGTGAAACTATAATAACTTTGTTTATTCTGATTTATTTACATAGGATAAGTGTTTGTGGCTTCTTTGGATTTTTAATTATTAAAAAAAGTGTAATATTGTATATGTGAACATTCAGTTACAGTTGGTCACAGTTTAAATACAGTATAATTTGTTTTTCTTTAAATTCTTTTCATATCTGTGCTAATATGAACCTATATAACTCTTAAAAGTGTGCAAACTCAGTGCTTTAAATAGGAAAATAGTGCAATTTTGTGATATACATATTAAAAAAACAGTTATTTTATTCGAACATTCATATGTCATTGAACTTGCTTCTCATTGGATAATCCGCTACTAATACACTTAAATTTAACAACTATTAAATAATTTCATCAATTTCACGAAGTGCATCGTTGGTCTTGTGGTGTTGATACCTATTTTAGACTCCTCTTGCGCACGAGCGTGAGTTCAATCCCGAGGCAAACTCGATCGAAATTTTATTTATTTATTTTTATGTTCAAGATTATTATTTGTAATTTTAAAAGAAACATTCTATAAAAATGAAGTTTGCGTGCTGTAAATCTACCGCAGAGGGAGCTACTGGTATGATGACATGTTCCAATTGCAAAAACAATTATCACATCGCTTGTATGTATCCCACAGACAAGAAAAAAATATTACCCGACTGTGCGGGTGATAACGTTGAGTATTGCTTGTAGAGCTTGGCGGGAAACGAAATGACGTGGTGCTAGTTCAACTCTTTAATTGTAACTGACGTATAGTTAAGATTTACTTAGGAATATACTTATGATTCGTAAACATAACATGCCGCCCACCAAAAGGTCTCTTAGGCCTTTTCAAAACAAATTATTTGAATAAATTACATTGTAGTATGAATATACATATGCTCAGGTCATATTTACCCTTACCAAATACAATTAATTCTAAATCATAACATGAATTTTTACCTTTAATTACATTATGAGTATTTAAGATCGACCTCGACGAACTAGAATTGCTCGAGGAAAAATTAAAACAAACTAATAACAACGTCAACGCCAGACTTAACGCGACCCTTGAGCACGCCACATTGCTCAGATCTATCAAACTTTTTAACGCGAATTAACTTCAATGGCTGCGTTAAATGTTGAGGACCGTCGTGGCGCAGAGGCGCAACGTCTGCCTGTAACGCAACTAAAACGACGGTTTCTGGGTTCGATCCCCAGTCGGGGAAGATGGATTTTTCTATTTCCATTTTCTTCGCTCTGGCAACTAAGGCAAAGCGCGGCGTTGAGTTCCGCCACTCAACACGCAATGCCTCGAAAACGGCGGAAAGCGGGGACGAAATAAGCAGGGACTAAGTAACGGAGTGTCTTAACACTAGGTTCGTATGGTTCCTGCAGTTCCCTCTGCCTACCCTGCCATGTGCGGGATAAAAGCGTGAAGCTAAAAAAAAAAAAAAAAAAAAAAAAAAAAAAAAGTATTTAAGCACAAGTCATAAATACTATAACTAATATTTTATACATTAGCAATAATTTCATTATAGATTTTCATTTTAGTTTCATGCTTTACACAATTTCAAAATTTCTAATCTTATAATTTAGTAAACATAGGTTCATATTTTTAAATACTTAGGTATATAATTTAAGAAAATCTTATTTTAAATTAATCAACATCTATAGGTAATCGACACAGTTTATTAAATGATCGTTTCACTACACAGTCACCGCTTTTCACACTATAGATTCGTGTCACACCGTCATCGCCAGGATGTTTTGCTGCGATGCGTCCTAGTGCCCACTTGTTTGGAGGTAAATTTTCACCTTTGATCAGGACTATATGACCAATGTCAAACTCCTTTACTTTCTTTAACCATTTGGGCCTTTGTTGTATTCGGGTTAAATATTCGGATTGCCACCTTTGCCAGAAATCAGAGAGTAATTTTTGCGTGTGTTGCCAACGAGTCAAG
Organism: Dione vanillae; assembly: GCA_037178615.1. Taxonomy (NCBI): domain Eukaryota; kingdom Metazoa; phylum Arthropoda; class Insecta; order Lepidoptera; family Nymphalidae; genus Dione; species Dione vanillae. Next base: position 32,131 of record JAZFAU010000834.1, read on the forward strand.
TGACTGACTGGAATATCTTTAATATCTGGGTGCGGAACTGATATTGGTGCTTCGCCAATCAGGAAATGGCCAGGTGTCAATGGTGTTATGTTATCTGTATCAAAATCTTCTATAGGACAAAGTGGTCTTGAATTAAGACATGCTTCTATCTGACAAAGCAGTGTAGTCATTTCTTCAAATGTTAAGTGGCATGATAAGATTCTTTTCATGTGTTTTTTTTTTTTTTTTTTTTTTTTTTTTTTAGCTTCACGCTTTATCCCGCACATGGCAGGGTAGGCAGAGGGAACTGTAGGAACCGTGGGAACCTAGTGTTAAGACACTCCGTTACCTAGTCCCTGCTTACTCCGTCCCCACTTTCATGTGATGCTTCATAGATTTAACTCCTGCTTCCCACAAACCACCAACGTGAGGGCTGTATGCTGGAATGAAGTGCCATTGTGTCCCATCTAATGTGACTGTGAAACTGTCAAGTGACTGTGCGATTTCTCCTTGGAATTGTAATTTAGCGTCTGCCCATGCTGTTACTAAGTCTTTATTTGCTCCAACGAAATTTCTGCCTTGATCACTCCAGATGTTTGCACATTTGCCGCGTCTGGCAACAAATCTTCTGAAGGCTCCAAGAAATGATGCGGAGGTTACGTCTCCCACCAATTCTAAGTGAATAGCCTTAGTGGCCATACATATGAATATGGCAACATAAGCCTTGCTCGTTTTAACTCCTTTGCCTTTTGATGTAAGTATCTGGTATGGACCAGCAAAGTCCACACCACTATTTAAAAATGGTCTTGCTGGAGTAACTCGAACCCTGGGTAAGTCTCCCATTAATTGATTTCTAATAACAGCATTATTTTTTGAGCATATTAGACATTTGTGTATTCTTGATTTTACTAATTTCTTTGCTTTCAGGATCCAGAATTTTGTTCGTATATAACCCAATGTCATCTGTACACCTCCGTGTAGCGTCTTTAGGTGAGCATTGGCTACTATAAGTAATGATAATGAATTGCTTTCGTCGAGTATTATCGGATGTTTACTATCATCGTTTAAGTTTGAGTGACGTAATCTACCGCCCACCCTAATAATATTGTCGCTATCAAGGTAAGGTTGTAATAATTTTAACCGACTATTGCTTTTTAACTGTTTCCTTTCTTTTATATTTCTAATTTCATCTTGAAATGTATTTATTTGTACTATTCTTACACAGACTTTCAGTGCATCGTCTAGTTCTTTAGTAGTTATAGCTAAATCCTTTTCCTTTAAATTCTTTCCTTTTAAAAATCTTTTACAATAGCTTATTGTTATGAGTAATTCTTTAAGATTATCAAAGTTTTCTAATTTTATAAATAAATTTCTTTGTTCCTTTACTTTTTCAGTTTTCAGGTTCACTTGTATAATTCTTTCTTCCAGGTTAGTTGTTAGGTTTTTAGGTCTGGTAAGTATAATTTCTTTGTTTCTTAAATACTTAGGGCCCTGCCACCATTTTTCATCTTCTTTTAATTCTAGGATAGTTTTACCTCTAGTAGCAACATCTGCAGGATTGTCACGTGTTTGAACATGATACCAGTTTCTTCCTACATTATCTAGAATTTCAACAACTCTGTTTCTAACAAATGTCTGCCATCGTGTGGTGTCTCCTAAAAGCCAGGAAAGTGTGATCGTTGAGTCTGTCCATGCAAATATTTGGTCATCAGTTATTTTAATAGCTTTTTTTATCTGTTTCAGGAGCCGAGAGAGTAGCAGCGCGCCGCAGAGTTCCAGCCGAGGCAGTGATACGGGTTTTACAGGTGTTACGCGTGTCTTCGCTGCGATAATTCCTGTCTTCACGACATCATCCCTTTTCACTCTTATGTAGGCTACAGCAGCATATGCTTTGATTGATGCGTCGCAAAATCCATGAATCTAAATATTGTCTTTATCTTCTTCTAAAGTATTCATTCATCGTGGTATTTTAATTTGATTGACGTGATGTAAACTTTCTCTTAGTGTAATCCATTCCTCCTTTAATGTCGTATCTAGTTCTTCATCCCATGATACGCCTTTCAGCCATAGTTTTTGTATTAATAATTTAGAATTAAGCATTCCAGGTGCCAACCAACCAACTGGATCAAATAAGCGTTGAACGTCAGCTAGTATAGTACGTTTGGTGATAGTAGATGTCAAGGGAGGTAAGTTAAGTTTGTATTGAAACATGTCTTGCCCCATGTTCCATTGCAAGCCCAGTGCCGTGGTTGTGCCATGTATAGTAATATCTAGATTGACATGAGAGCTTCTTTTTTCAACATTAAATTCTTTCAGGAATTCGGCGTTATTGGAGCACCATTTCTAAAGCGTGAAGCCTCCTTTTTGTAGTATAGTGTCTATGTTTTTAGCTGTGGTTATTGCTTCTTGTAATGTATCTTTTCCAGACATAAGGTCGTCAACGTAGAAGTCTTCTTTAATAATTTTTGCTGCATCAGGATCTATGTGCCCCTCATCATCAGCTATTTGATGTAAGGTTCGAATCGCAAGATATGGAGCGGATGCAGTGCCGAAGGTAACTCTCATAAGTCGATAATCTTTTACTGGTTTTGTTGAGTCACTTCTCCATAGAATTCGTTTGCAGGTTTCTATCCTCTTTTGTTACAAGGATACACCGATACATCTTCTGTACGTCCGCTACAAAACATACCTTTTTCATACGCCATCTCATGATTAAACTTCTCATATCAGCTTGCAGTTGAGGGCCTATCAAAAGTTCAATGAAATGTTGTTTGTCCCCTTCTGAGATGCATTGAACACTGGTCTTACTTTCGTTATTTCCTTCTCTTCCCTCACTACTGGGTGGTGTGGCATGTATACAGAACTATTGTAAATTTCCTCTTCAGGTATGTCTTCCATGTGATTTAATTGTAAATATTCTTCTATAGCTTCTACGTACATTGTTTTTTAACTTTTCATCTTTTTGTAATCTTCTTTCTAGTTGATAAAGTCTTTTTAATGCAATTTCTCCAGTTTCTCTTTGTGTGCATTGTAGGCCATCTGATTTAGTTGGTAATTTGACAATATAATTTCCTTCTTCTGTTCTAGAATAAGTATCTTGGTAAATTTCTTCGTACTTTATTTCTTGTGCGGTTAATTTTGTTGTTTCTTGGTTCTCTAGCTCCCACATTGATTTTAGCATATTGTCTACATTTAAATTTAAATGCATTACAGTAATTTCGTTCTTTTCTTCTTCTTCTTTTCTTATACTCCCGAATAAAATCCATCCAAGGCTAGTGTTTTTGTGCGCATGGGGAACCTGGAGGACCTTTGATAATTTCATTTTTCAGGATGTGAGAACACACTTCTACTCCTAGCAATAGATCTATTCGTCCACGTATGTTGAAATTTGGATCGGCTAAGAATAGGCCTTCTAGGTGTGGCCAGGAGTTGATTGGTATCGTTTGTGATGGAAGCTGAGTGGTAAGTTGAGTTGACATAACATAAACTTTCACTTTGAAGTTGAAGCTGTCATCATTCCTTGAAAGTAACTCTATTTGAGCTGTGTGTTTAACGATCGTTTTGGTTGAACCGACACCAGTGATAGTGCCACGAATAGGCGTTCTTTTTAACCGTAGTAGCTGGGCGGCTCTCTCACTAATAAACGTCGCTTGCGACCCCTGATCCACTAAAGCACGAAGCATAGTTATTCGTCCGGTCTGATCTTTGACAGGTACGAGGGCTGTGGCCAGAGGCGCCGTGGATACAGCAGTGGTCATGTGTGATGACAGTGGAGCATTAACGCTTGATTCATCTTGATGACTTTTGTCTGGGTTTTCTACATAGATGTGATGAGCTTGATTATTATTATCTGGTTGGTTTGTCGACTTGGAAGGATTCCGTGGCTATGTTGATGTATCAACGAGTGGTGTCGTTTATGACATATACGGCAGGACATAGGTAGACGACAATCTCTTGCAGCATGACCTGGTGCCAGACAATTGAAGCATAAGTTATTACTTTTCACAAATGCACCCCTTTTCGTTGGTGTCATTTTGGTAAATTCCCTACAGTGGCATAAAGTATGATTTTCATTGCAAATGTTACAGTTTCTTGTTTTTGTAGATTCCGGCGTGGCTGTTGTGACATAGTGGACTGTATGTTCTTTACTTTTATATGACTTCTCTCTCGGAGGTGGAGTAATTAACTCGAGTGTACGGAACTTTGTTTGTAGAAACTTCACGAAATTATTCCAGGTGGGCAAGTCATCTACATCATCTCGATAAGCATACTCCTCCCACTCACGATGTGAATCACAGTCTAGTTTTTGAACCATTAAATAAATTAGTAACGGATCCCAATCATCAATTGATATATTTAAATTTTTCAAACTATTTAAGCAATCATTTGTGGTATCTAACAATGATTTTATGTGATTCGCTGTTTGTGAGGGAATTTTCATTTGTGTAAACAATTTCTTTATGAGAGAATTCACTATGAGACGTTTATTCCCGTATCTACTTGATAATAATTCCCATGCTTGATCGTAATTAATATATGTTACTTGGATATGTTTCAGTAAGTTTTCAGCTTAAGGGGAAACACTACTCTTCAAATAGTGTAACTTTTGCACTTTGTTTAATGATGGATTGTTGTGAACTAATGATATGAAAAGATCTTGAAATGATGGCCAGTCTTCATATATGCCCGAAAACGTAGGTAGCTCGATCCTTGGTAGCTTAACTTGTGCATCCTCGTGTGTAGTTGGACTTTGACCCTGCTGCATAAATCCACTATCTTTCGATTCCAATGTTTTTAATAAATCTCGTAAATCACCTTGTAAAATTAAATATAAATCTTCTATAACAAAGTAATCTTCATTTGCAAAATACGATATTTCACTTTTCTTTTCCTTCGGAACGATTTGTACGAGATTATGATGCGCAGTGGTAAACTTATTCCAGTACTCTTCTATAGTTTTTAATCGAATTTCAATATATCCTTTAGTAAGCCTTTGTTTAGGACATTTCTTTAAATTGGTCTGGGCCTTTTGTAGTAATAAAGCAATATGTTCTAATTTCGCTATTAATTGTTCCATCGTAATAGGCACAATCTTCCAAAAACACAAGTTCTTCTTATTTATTGCAATAAAATGTAATCGTAATAACGCACGCAATCTTCTTATTCAATGTTAGTTTTTAGTTGCATAAAAAACTCGATATTCATAAACACAGATAAGGATCTTTTGTTCCGATCGGCCGGTCGCTCGTCCTAATGAGCTTAGGTATTTGCTTCGATGCGGCTCGATATTCGACCATATGTGCGGGTGATAAAGTTGAGTATTGCTTGTAGGGCTTGGCGGGAAACGAAAAGACGTGGTGCTAGTTCAACTCTTTAATTGTGACTGACGTATAGTTAAGATTTACTTAGGAATATACTTATGATTCGTAAACATAACACCGACCTTAAAACAAAGTGGGTCTGTCCTGAGTGTTCTCTAACCAAACCGAGGCAATATAATAATGACAACAAACCTTTAAGAAAAATGATCGCAGTTCTCCCGATAATGTAACAATGAGGCGTGGTGCTTCTTACAAATCACCAGAATGCTCAATGGAGGCGTCGATTTTATATGAACAAGTCCGGGAAATTGTTTCTTTGGAATTTGAGAAATTTTGTTCTAAAATGAAGACGAATGAAGTCGAAGATGGAAGGCTTGCACGCAGCGATCCCTGCCAGCCCTACCTAGGGCTGCAACATTCCATCAGCCACGAGCACCATACGGGAGCACACCGCTAGGGCGTCCCCCCGAGGCGACGCGCACCAGTGCGTCCCCGCTGGTGTGAAAAGTGGAGACGAATGCGGCGTTGGGGACCGCCACCCAGCACGCCATGTCCGGAACGGCGGGAAGTGGACGACGGAGCTACAAATAGCTGCGTGGAATGTAAGAGGAGGGATGGACCAGAAGATGAATGAGCTATTAGATGTGATGGATGCGCGAGATTTGGATGTCATTTGTATGACTGAGACCAAGCGAAAGGGCAATGATGCAACCGATTTGCCGGGCAGCCGCGTCGCTCTCTGGGCCGGCGTTCCAGAGAGCGAACGCGGGTGTCAAGGTGTAGGTGTATTATTGTCCTCTCGATTGGTTAGTGCAGTGGTAGAGTACGAGGCGATCAACCCTAGACTGCTTTGGGTTCGCTTCAAGCTGGGGATTACAAGAATATTCTTGTTGGTGGCATATGCGCCGGTATCCTCAGCTTCATTGAGCGAACTTGAGGGGTTTTGGGAGAGTGTCAGGGATGTTCTAGGCAGTGTTAGAGGAAATGAAAAATTAATATTATGTGGAGACATGAATGGATGGGTCGGAACCGCGAGAAGTGGTTACGAAGGTGTGTTAGGGCATTATGGTGACAGAAGAGTGAATGAGGCTGGAAAGCTCATTTTGGAACTTTGCAAGGAAAGGAATTTGTTTGTGGCAAACACGATGTTTGACCACAAACAAATTCACATGTATACGTGGGAGCGCATGGGAGAGAAAAGTATGATTGATTTATTCCTAGTGGATCAGCGGATTCGAAAACAAGTGATGGACACACGTGTGTTTAGGGGTGCCGACTTGGGAACGGACCACTATCTAGTAATTGCTAGATTTAGGGGTTTGTTCGTAGGATGGCGTAACCGCACGAGGTGTTCATACTTGGAATCGAATTATCGCATAAGAAGCTGGAAGCTTCAAGATCCACCGATCAGAGAGGAATATATAGAAAGGGTTTCCGAAAAGCTTGACAGTTGTGAAATAGGAAATGAAAGCGTTGAAGTATGCTGGCAGAACCTTAGGAGCTGCATGGTGGAAGCTGCGACAGAGGTATGTGGTAAAAGGAAAAGAGGCTTTAGTAAAAAGCGTGACGAATGGTGGGATGATGAAGTGAAAGATGCTGTAGAAAGAAAGAAGAAGGCATGGCAGGATTATAAAGCCTCGAGTAAGAATAAAAGTATGAGAGAGATTAAAAAGAAAGAGTATAAGCTGCAAAAGCACCAAACGAAAGCACTGATAAAGATGAAGCGTGAAATAACCGAGAGTAAAAGTGATGAAAGGTTGACGAGCAACTTCCGGGATAACACGAAGCTTTTCTGGCGAGAAGTTAGTGATTCACGGAGTTGTTCGTCAACCTTTAGGATGAAAGGGGTGCTTTCGAAGGACGGTGAGATATTTACAAACAGATCACACGTTTTGCAGCGATGGGCGGAATTCTACAAGGAGATGTATGAATGTGATGACGCTTCTGCCTCAAGTAACAGCGACAAGCTGAGTCTTGATGTAGCAGATGGCGAAATCAGTATAAAAGAAGTTGAGAGTGCAATAAGAAGCTTGAAATGTGGTAAGTCAGCGGGAGCGGATGGAGTTACTGCCGAGATGATCAAATATGGTGGACCTCGCATCTTGGACTTGTTCTGGTTTCTGTGCAATTTATGCTGGAAATCAGGGGAGATTGCAGATGATTGGCAAAGTGCAGTCATCGTGCCTTTGTATAAAGGCAAAGGTTCACAGATAGACTGTGCAAGCTATAGGGCTATCAGTTTGATTAGCTTAGGTGGTAAAGTATATGCAAAAATTTTAGCGAGAAGAATGCAAGAAAGATCCGAAAGGCTACTGTGGGAGGCCCAAGGAGGTTTTAGACCTGGAAGAGGATGCATGGATCAGATCTTTTCCATCCGTATGATCACAGATAAGTTTTTGGCTGTAAACCAAAAGGTTTTCTGTGCTTTTGTGGACTTGGAGAAGGCGTTCGATAGGGTTGTGAGAAAGAAGTTGTGGGAGATACTACTCCGGTACAATGAGAACGGACCCTTGCTGCAGGCTGTAAAATCTCTTTATAGAGATCACTCAGCCTGTGTGCGAGTAGGAGCCGACATGTCGCCTCGGTTTGGCATCCAATCGGGTGTCAAACAGGGTTGTGCCATGTCAGCTTGGTTGTTCAATTTGTATTTGGATAGCTGTCTCCAAGGACTGAAAGAAAGTGACATGGGTGTAAAAGTGGGTGACTTGAAGGTAAATTGCTTGTTGTACGCAGATGATGCAGTGCTTATTGCATCATCAGAAAGCGAGTTGCAGGCATTGGTCACCATTCTGAAAGACGGGTGTGAAACTAATGGTCTAAGCCTGAATGCAAGTAAGACAAAGGTTCTGGTATTTGAAAGAGACGAGGAAAGGACAGAATGCAAGATTTTCGTGAATGGAAATTTATTAGAACAAGTGAATGAAGTAGTATACTTGGGAAGTATGTTAAGTAGAGATGGTAGATACGAAATGGATGTGGAAAGACGTGTTGCTGCCGGTAACAGAATGAACGGTGCCTTAGCTGCGTTGTTGAGACGGCAGAACGTCAGCGTCGCTGCACGTTTGGCCGTACACAATGCAGTTTTGGTTCCGACGCTGTTATATGGCAGTGAAACGTGGGTATTACAGAAGAAGAATGAGAGAAAGATGAATGCTGTGGAGATGCGATCTCTTCGAAGGATATGCGGAGTCAGCTTAGCTGACCGAATCCGCAACGAAGAGGTACACAGGATGGTAGGTACCAGCGAGGATGTCACAGTAAGAATGAAGAAGAACGTGCTCAGGTGGTTTGGGCACGTGGAAAGAATGAGTGACGAAAGAATGGTAAAAAAGATATACGATGGAAAAGTGTGTGGTAAGAGAGGTAAGGGGAGACCTCGGTTGACTTTCGAAAACACAGTATCGAAGATACTGGAGGAAGGTCACGTAAAAAGCATGAGGACTCCCCGGAGAGCATGCATGAAGAGGTTAATGACAGTGGACGAGGCGAAAGAGGTATGCAGGGACCGCAGCGTTTGGCGCTCCGTTCTCTCTGACTACCCCGCCAGGGATAGAGCGTGAAGATATGTATGTATGTATGTATGTATGAAGACAACTATTGCAGACATTATATCTACAGAATTGATGTCCATCAGGAAGGAAATCGCATCTTTCAAGACAGTATAGCATTTATTAATGACCAGTACGAAAACTTGAATAAAAAAATTGAAAATGATATGAAATCTTTAAAAGCAACGAACAAGGAAATTGGTGAAATTAAAAGTAACCTAAATAGGTTTGAGCATGAACACACAACCGTGAACAATGGTCAAGGCGCTCGAATATAGAAATTTATGGTATACCTGAAAAGAAAGGTGAAAAGTTAATTGATACACTGAAGAGTGTTGCGCAACAAATGGATTTCCCTCTGAACATTAATTATGATTTGGATTTTATAACTCGGGTAGCCCCAAAGAATTATAGTTCTAAAAAACCTAAGCCTATTGTTGTTCGTTTTTTAGCCCGCTATAGAAAGGATGATTTTTTAAGTAAAGCAAGAAAATTGAAATTAAAAGCTACTGATCTAGGATTTAACAATAATAATTCGCCAATATTTTTTAACGAATTAAGTACGGTGGCAGCGGAGGATCCAAAAAAAAACCAAATTATAAAAAGTATTTATTAAAAAAGTTACAATCTAACTTATAACTAATTGACAACTTGCTTGTTCAATGTTAAAAACAAGAGTGTACTGTATAATTGAAAAATTTCGTATTAAAATATAGTTGAAATTTTATTTA
>JAZFAU010000835.1:0-41633 GCA_037178615.1 Dione vanillae
TACCCGCGGTCCCCATATGGGCGGGGGCCAGCATAAGAAATATTCCCCTTCGCAACTCCAGCGCTCCCCCCAACGACATTCCCAGAGAGCTTCTCCCCCCAGAGAAAATGCTCCGCCCCAACCTAGACAGGTTAAAAATATTAGACAGGTTGAAAATATTATAAGATATCGTGATAATTCCTATAATAGAGAAGATAGACCCACATAGCTAGATACTTGTATTACTCCCCCTTCCCCTTGCCTGAATATCTCACCCAATTCCCTTATATTATTGCCTACTGTTAAATTACACGTTAAAACTGCTAGTGGTTATTATATTGAAGCGCGTGCCTTATGTGATACCGGTGCCCAGGGTTGCCTCATTACAACCGATCTTGTTGTTAATTACCTCAATTTGACCATCTCCCCCTCCTGTGCCCCTGTACGTGGCATAGGTAATATTCCTTTAGTGGTTTCCCGTGGTTCTATTTCCCTGTGTTTTAAACCTTTGTATAATTCCTTCCCTGAGGTGTCAACCTCTGCTATGGTTATAGATGTGATTGCCGGTACGCATCCTGAGTTTGAGTTCCCTGAGTCTGTGTTTTTTCCTAGTAGTGATTTTTCCCTTGCTGACCCTACCTATAATAAGCCTGGCCCGATAGATATACTATTGGGTGCTGACGTGTTCGGCGCGCTTTTATTACAAGATAAAATATTTAACTTTAACGGCCTTACTGCTTTATCTACAATTTTTGGTTATATTGTTTGCGGTCCAGTTGCTGCTGATTATGGTGAAATTTATAAATAAAACCCGAAACTTACCCGTTGAGCTATCTGTATCCTTATCGCGTTAGCGCGTAGCGTTTCCTTGCGGTCTTCCCTAAGACGACTCTCACTCTTTCTTGACAAAGAAGGAATCATCAGAGTCGGTAGTCGCTTATGAAATTCCTTTAACATTCGAGGAATTAACTACAATTTTTGTTAAAATTGAAGCGGTATTAAATTCCCGGCCGTTATGTCCCTTATCTAATGATCCTAACGATCTAGAAGTTTTGACGCCTGGTCATTTTTTGATTGGCCAATCTCTTAGTGCTTTGCCGGAGTATCCCTATAACAATGTAAAAATTAATCGTTTAACCCGTTCTCAAGTAGTGCAACAGATAACTCAACATTTTTGGTCGCGGTGGCAGTTAGAGTACCTATACACTCTGCAGACTAGGCAGAAGTGGACTGATCCAATGAATCCTCCAACAGTAGGCGAGCTAGTCCTCATAAAAGAAGATAATTTACCCCCTTTACAGTGGCGACGTGGTCGCATTTCCCAAATTTATCCTGGTAAAGATAGCGTTGTGCGTGTGGTCGATGTTAAGACATCGACAGGTAAAGAGAGCCTTAACCAAATTAGTTCGTCTACCTATTAATTAGCTACTCCCATTTTCTCGTAAACATTAGATGTTTAGGGCGGGGGCTATGTTTGTTCATATATGGCAACCCCGACTAGTTTAGAGTCTTGTGCGAACACCCCGCGCGAGCGGTCAGTAGCAGCCCAGTAGTTATCGAGAAGTAGTAAAAGGGGGCACGTGAGACGGCCGACGCGAGCGCACGTCCTTCCTGAATCTAATATTAATTAGCGGTGTGATTTTCCCTCAGCCTTATTTGATTTCCCTTTTGTGTATTCCCTCTTGATATTGAACCTGACAAAGACAAAACCTACAAAAGATAATAGTGCAAGTAATCCTAAGTGAAGAAAACTAATGTGAAACATTCCACGTGAACAATCAGTGCTTGTGTTGTGAATTATGAAGATAAGGTACTGTACAATTTCTATTATCCTAAAACCGACTATAAGGTAAATAATTAATAAATAACCTCCCCCTCAGCACGCTTCCACAAATGCGGCACACCCTACCCTCCACTATTCAATATACATTTTCTGGTAGCAGGGCGTGGTTCATTATATAATACTGTTTGTTCATATATGGCAACCCCGACTAGTTTAGAGTCTTATGCGAACACCCCGCGCGGTCGGTAACAGTAGTAGTTAGTAGTAGTTGTCGAGAAGTAGTAAAAGGGGCACGTGAGACAGCCGACGCGAGCGCACGTCCTTCCTGAATCGATATATTAATTAGCGGTGTGATTTTCCCTCAGCCTTATTTGATTTCCCTTTTGTGTATTCCCTCTTGATATTGAACCTGACAAAGACAAACCTACAAAAGATAATAGTGCAAGTAACCCCTAGTGAAGAAGACTCAAGTGAAACATTCCATGGCGGCCGGGAACAATCAGTGTTTGTGTTGTGAATCATGAAGATAAGGTACTGTACAATTTCTATTATCCTAAAACCGACTATAAGGTAAATAATTAATAAATAACCTCCCCCTCAGCACGCTTCCACAAATGCGGCACACCCTACCCTATATTATTCAATATACATTTTTTGGTAGCAGAACGCAGTTCATTATATTCATTATATACTATAAACATTTTTCTGGTAGCAGAGCGTGGTTTTCATCCCTCTGGGCCCCCTTAATTATAGCGTAGTTTAATCCCTCTGAGTCCCCCTGATTATAGCGTAGTTTCATGCCCCTGAGTCCCTTTGATTACAGTGTTATTCTCCCGTTTTGGTATTTTGGCTCTTAATTTGGTACCTAACACATAATTACAATATAATTTGATTTCCTAACCTTTTAAATCGTGTTCGCATCGAGTTGTTTAAAAAATAATATTATATGAAATTTTTATACATATAATATTTAATATATAATTGTGTAGGGTGAATGTATAATGTGTAAAATATATAAATAAATATTGAATATAATTTTATATATTAAATATAAAATATAATAAGTACACATAATATGGTTACATATATTTTATAATATTACGCCTATACGTTATTACCTATCCCGTTTTAAATTATAATTGAAGTTAGTTAAAATATTTTAATATAATTTCCTTAAAAAACTAACTTACTTTAAAATATTATCCCTACACCTTTATTGTTACCCTTTTTTTTTTTATTTTTATTTAAATGAAGCTTAAGCCTTAATTGTAGTCATATTGTATATCATATTATTTTGTTGTATTGCGATATATGTAGATGCGACGTGTCCCTGAACTTGACCGTAACTGGTTTCTTATCTCGCCAGTTGTTGTGGATTCATTGTTTATTACGAGTTTATTATTTTTTTAATATTTTAGTTGAGTTATTTGTTTACTTGATTTCTGATTTCGCCCGTTGGTAGTGGGTTCATTGTTTATTACGAGTTTATTATTTTTTTAATATTTTAGTTGAGTTATTTGTTTACTTGATTTCTGATTTCGCCCGTTGGTAGTGGGTTCATTGTTTATTACGAGTTTATTATTTTTTTAATATTTTAGTTGAGTTATTTGTTTACTTGATTTCTGATCTCGCCCGTTGGTAGTGGGTTCATTGTTTATTACGCGTTTATTAATTTTTAATATTTTAGTTCAGTTATTAGTTTACTTGATAATTTAAAATGGCTACTCATGATGAAACAGTAAAATGTTCCTTATATACGGAAAGCGCAGAATATAGAAAAAATATAGGTGTGGTACGCTTTGTTTCCGATTGGATTGCCGATACCTCGGAACTTCTTGGCACTTCTGAAATACCTAGATTATTAGTTAGGTTCAAGGATTTAGATTCTCATTGTAATTTATTTGTAAACGCGTCCTCAGTGCTCCTGGGTGGGTTAGACCCGGCTATCGATTACCAAGAAATTAGTTATGTAAAAAAAGAAGTGCGTTTAGTAAATAAGAAAATAGACGACCTCCGGGTGCGTCAGTTAGAGTTGTGCCCACCTGCTCCCGTAGTTGATTCTGTCATGGCCAGTACACCCGTAAGAATGAGTAGTAGAAATATTACTGAGCGAACTCCTTATAATAGATTACCTGATTTACCTATCCCTAAGTTTGATGGACGTCCTGACTCCTGGATAAGTTTTATTGATCAGTTTGACAGTGTAGTAGATTCCCAACACCATTTAACCCCCACAATGAAATTACAGTACTTGGTTGGATCCTTGGCAGATGAACCTAAGCGGTTGTTGCTACATTTAAAAATTGAAGAAGGCAACTATGAAGTTGCTTGTGAGTTGTTGAAACAGCGGTATCACAATACACGGGTTCTTGCTGATACCTACATAACCCAGATACTTACCCTGCCGGAGATTTCGAATAAATTTACAGGTTTGCGCGCGGCCTTTTTGAACCCCTTGTTAACTGCCTATCGCTGTTTAGAGCGTTTAGAGTTACCCGTCTCCTCATGGTCTTATATGTTAGTACATATATGTTTGACTAAGCTTCCCTCTGATTTGAAATCCCGTTTTGAGCGTTGTTATGGCGGTGACGCTAATGAATTACCTACCTTATAAATCTTATTACCTTTTTGGAAGACGAATGTCGTCACCATGACAACGTTGGCAACACCTCCCTTGTAGATTCTAACCTGACGAAATTTAAAAGTACTGTACCTAAACATACTTATTTTGCGGCTCCTCCCTCCCCTATATTAAACAATAGACAAAAAATGTTACCTGTAATAAATAATAGTAAAAAATGTTACCTGTGTGCTTCCTCTTCCCATTACCTCCGTGAATGTCCCAAATTTAGAGCTATGAATCCTAGAGAAAGATCGGGATTTGTAAAACATTCCCGGTTATGTTATAGGTGTTTGGACAAACATTCAATTCTTATGTGCAAGCGGGACTATAAATGTTCAACCTGCGGTCGCTCATCCCATCACACTATGCTATGTTTTAATGATTCCCGTAACCCAATGTATCCTACCTCATCCAATCGCAATTATAATTATAATTCCAAATTTAATAAACGCAATTATCCGCGTACCTGTCCTTCTTCTACCCGCGGTTCCCATATGGGCGGGGGCCAGCATAAGAAATATTCCCCTTCGCAACTCCAGCGCTCCCCCCAACGACATTCCCAGAGAGCTTCTCCGCCCAGAGAAAATGCTCCGCCCCAACCTAGACAGGTTGAACATAATATAAGATATCGTGATAATTCCTATAATAGAGAAGATAGACCCACATAGCTAGATACTTGTATTCTACTCCCCCTTCCCCTTGCCTGAATATCTCACCCAATCCCCTTATATTATTGCCTACTGTTAAATTACACGTTAAAACTGCTAGTGGTTATTATATTGAAGCGCGTGCCTTATGTGATACCGGTGCCCAGGGTTGCCTCATTACAACCGATCTTGTTGTTAATTACCTCAATTTGACCATCTCCCCCTCCTGTGCCCCTGTACGTGGCATAGGTAATATTCCTTTAGTGGTTTCCCGTGGTTCTATTTCCCTGTGTTTTAAACCTTTGTATAATTCCTTCCCTGAGGTGTCAACCTCTGCTATGGTTATAGATGTGATTGCCGGTACGCATCCTGAGTTTGAGTTCCCTGAGTCTGTGTTTTTTCCTAGTAGTGATTTTTCCCTTGCTGACCCTACCTATAATAAGCCTGGCCCGATAGATATACTATTGGGTGCTGACGTGTTCGGCGCGCTTTTATTACAAGATAAAATATTTAACTTTAACGGCCTTACTGCTTTATCTACAATTTTTGGTTATATTGTTTGCGGTCCAGTCGCTGCCGATTATGGTGAATTAGAGCCCCCCATGACTGGAGTATCCTTACCTGTCTCATCGAGAAATTCTGGAAGGTTGAAGAGACCCCTCAAACCATGATTGCTTACCCCTTAGATAACGATGGTGAGATCTATAAATAAAACCCGAAACTTACCCGTTGAGCTATCTGTATCCTTATCGCGTTGGCGCGTAGCGTTTCCTTGCGGTCTTCCCTAAGACGACTCTCACTCTTTCTTGACAAAGAAGGAATCATCAGAGTCGGTGGTCGTTTATGAAACTCCTTTAACATTCGAGGAATTAACTACAATTTTTGCTAAAATTGAAGCGGTATTAAATTCCCGGCCGTTATGTCCCTTATCTAATGACACTAACGATCTAGATCTAGAGTTTTGACGCCTGGTCATTTTTTGATTGGCCAACCTCTTAGTGCTTTGCCGGAGTATCCCTATAATAATGTAAAAATTAATCGTTTAACCCGTTTTCAAGTAGTGCAACAGATAACTCAACATTTTTAGTCGCGGTGGCAGTTAGAGTACCTATACACTCTGCAGACTAGGCAGAAGTGGACTGATTCAGTTAATCCTCCAACAGTAGGCGAGCTAGTCCTTATAAAAGATGATAATTTACCCCCTTTACAGTGGCGACGTGGTCGCATTTCCCAAATTTATCCTGGTAAAGATAGCATTGTGCGTGTGGTCGATGTTAAGACATCGATAGGTATCCTAAAGAGAGCCTTAACCAAATTAGTTCGTCTACCTATTAGTTAGCTACTCCCATTTTCTCGTAAACATTAGATGTTTAGGGCGGGGGCTATGTTTGTTCATATATGGCAACCCCGACTAGTTTAGAGTCTTGTGCGAACACCCCGCGCGGTCGGTAACAGTAGTAGTTAGTAGTAGTTGTCGAGAAGTAGTAAAAGGGGCACGTGAGACGGCCGACGCGAGCGCACGTCCTTCCTGAATCTAATATTAATTAGCGGTGTGATTTTCCCTCAGCCTTATTTGATTTCCCTTTTGTGTATTCCCTCTTGATATTGAACCTGACAAAGACAAACCTACAAAAGATAATAGTGCAAGTAACTCCTAGTGAAGAAGACTCAAGTGAAACATTTCATGGCGGCCGGGAACAATCAGTGTTTGTGTTGTGAATCATGAAGATAAGGTACTGGACAATTTCTATTATCCTAAAACCGACTATAAGGTAAATAATTAATAAATAACCTCCCCCTCAGCACGCTTCCACAAATGCGGCACACCCTACCCTATATTATTCAATATACATTTTTTGGTAGCAGAACGCAGTTCATTATATTCATTATATACTATAAACAAATACTATATACATTTTCTGGTAGCAGAGCGTAGTTCATTATATTCACTATATACTATATACATATATATATATATATATATATATATATATATATATATATATATATATATATATATATATATATATATATATATATATATATATATATATATATATATATATATATATATATATATATATATATATATATATATATATATATATATATATATATATATATATATATATATATATATATATATATATATATATATATATATATATATATATATATATATATATATATATATATATATATATTTATTAATAACATACAGAAAAATATAATATCTCTTTATGTGTATGTATGTCCATCTTGCTTATAAATCAAATCCTCGACCTAACACAATATTTTCCATATAAATACTAACTACATAAGCATAGCCTACTTTTAGTGTGGATAATAATTAATCACGTATATAGAAAGCAAAACACCAAACCGCACCTCAGCCTACATTATCCTAATGCATATTAAAGTGTTTACCCAAAACCAAGTGTTCTAACCCTCATAACTTCGTATAGTAATGAGAAATGGCGCTTTGGAACGCCTGGGTATATCAGGACGAAACAAACGAAAATTTCATATATAAAGGGTTAATATGTGAAACAGGCTTAGTATTTAACAAACTTAAATTATTGACACAGATGTCGAGATAGACTGTGAGACCTTCATGAAGCAGTTTCTAAGTCGGAGAAATTATTACATTAAAATCAGACCATGTGTTAGAGTGAGTCTTACACTTAGATGAAATGCGGCAGTAAATTCTTTTTCCCCGAATGAAAATCGAACCCAGAAACCGCGTTTTCCAAGCAGAAGCTATGCTTCTACGCCGCGATGATTTTACTTTCACAATGACTGTAGACAGTTGATATATTATATGCATTTAAAATTCAATTAATTTGGTTCAACCATCAGATACGATACAAGGAAAATAATAATTAAATTTTATTAATACTTGAGTTCTGAAAAATTAAAAAAATGTGTTAATAATTTATATATAAGTAAAAAAAATGTATAAAATGTTATTTTTTATGAGAATTACTTATGCGTCGTGGCAAAGGGGCATAGTTATGTTTTTTTTTTCAGTTTCCTTGCGCCAGTTATAACGCGCAGCGAGGCGTTGAGTTCCGGCACTTTACAAAACAATATCACAAAGAGTGGGGGGAAATTTAAAGACGGAGCCAAAACCTGGAATATGCGAAGTATAACGTGAAGCTATTTTATATTTACTTATTTTATATTCGTTCACAAATCTTTCTTCATTTTTAATAAATACTAGGGAAATGATTTAACGCCAAAATTAAACTCTTAATTTACACTAATATAAAACTAAATTTCACGTTCCATCCTTCATCAAACGTGTATGGCGGTGAAAGAAGCACAACAGTTGTAAAAGCAGTATATATATATATATATATAGATATGTATATATATTATATATATATATATATATATAATATATATATATATATATATATATGATATATATATATATATATATATATATATTATATTATTATAATATAAATATATATATATATCCTATATATATATATATATAATATATATATATATATATATATATATATATATATATATATATATATATATATATTATATATACCTATTATATATATATATATATATATATATATAGATATATATTATATATAAGATTAATATTATATATATATATATATATCTATATATATATATATATATATATATATATATATCTATATATATATATATATATATATATTTATAATAATATACAGAAAAAATTAATATTCTTTATGTGTAGTATGTCCATCTATGTTTATAAATCAAATCATCGACCTAACACAATATTTGCCATATAAATACTAAACTACATAAGCATAGCCTAGCTTTTAGTGTGGATACTAATTAATCCGTATATAGAAAGCCAAAACAACAAACCGCACCTCAGACTACAGTTATCTAATGCATTGAAAGTGTTTACCCAACAAGTGGTCTACAACCCTCAGCACTTGCTATAGTAATGAGAAATGGCGCTTGGAACGCCTGAGTATTACAGACGAACAAACGGAAAAATTTCATATATAAAGGGTTATAGTGAAACAGGCTTAGTATGTTAACAAACTTAAATTATGACCAGCTGTCGAGATAGCACTGTGAGACCTTTCATGAAGCAGTTTCTAGTCGGAGAAATTATTATCATTAAAATCAGACCATGTGTTAGAAGTGAGTCTACACTTAGATGAAATGCCGGCAGTAAATTCTTTTTCCCCGAAGAAATCGAACCCAGAAACAGCCTGTGTCCAAGCAGAAGCTATGCTCTACGCCGCGATGATTTTACCTTCACAATGCACTGTAGACAGTTGATATACTTATATGCTATTTAAAATTCAATTAATTTGATTAACCATCAGATCGATACAGGAAATAATAATTAACAAAGGTTTTTAATACTTGAGTATGAAAAATTAAAAAATTGTCAATAAATTTATATATACAAGTAAAAACAACTGTATAAAGTTATTTTTATGAAGAATTACTTATGCGTCGTGGCAAAGGGGCATAAGTTAGTTTTTTTTTCAGTTCCTTGCGACAGTTATAAACGCGCAGCGCAGCGTTGCAGTTCCGGCACTTTACAAAACAATATCACAAAGAATGTGGTTGGAAATTAAAGACCCCCGGAGCCAAACCTGTGAATCATGCGAAGTATAACGTGAAGCTTTTTATATTTACTTATTTTATATTCGTTCACAAACTTTCTCATTTGTAATCATACTAGGAAATGATTAACGCCAAAATTACACTCTTACTTTACACTAATTATAAAACTAAATTTCACGTTCATCATTTCATCAAAAGTGATAGGCGGGTGACGAAGCACAACGTGATAAAAGAGTAAAGCCCAAACGTGACCGTTACATTAAAGGTTGTTTTTCATTTTAATACCACACGATAGCAACAATGACTCTATGCTGATGGTATTTTTTTTGCTGTTACTTTGCTATAATGGTGAATATGGAAGTAAATTACAGTGAGTTATTTTGAGTGGCTTTAGAGAATGGAACTATGAACCTTGGTTTTTTTCCTTCTAACTGTAAACTATATTTTTCAAGATCTAAAAGTACAAATTTAAAACAATATTAGTATTTACACAATAATCATGAATTTCCATGTGTCACGCAAACAGTAAACAAAAATCACCATAAAGTCAAACTATATAAAAGATGAATAACAGAACAACCTATAATAAAACCCTCCGCTGTCTGTCTGTATGTACCTCAGAATAATAAAGCTCGAAATTCTCACAAATTATCTATTCCTGCTGTAGTTATAAGATTAAAATAAAATTAATAACGGCAAAGAAATTATTTCTTCAGTACTACAAGCAACAAGCTTCACCTACAACTATGCAAATGACTATAAGAAACCCAGGGTGCACTTGGGGGGGGGGACGAAATTTTTCCAATTAGCCGTTCTCGTTCTGTATTTCGCGACCACCGGGCTCGTTTAAATTGAACCACATGATTTGATTCATGAAAAACTCTGAATCAGTATAAATAGCAAAATTTTACAAAAACAAATAAATTGCATTTAATAATTTCCTTCGGTTGACCATATTTAAGTTACTTCGATCTACTGAAAGTTTATTTTAAATATAATTCTGTATAACAAACATTCGTAGTTAGACGAATCTATTAAAGATGCATAAAAATATAAATAACTAAGAAAGAAGAAGCTTTCCCGTTATTGTAAGTATAATTGTTGTGTATTCTGGTATCAAATTCCTTTATTTAGTGCCCATGTTATTTTGGTCAGAGTACGTAATACATTATTGTATTGTGGTTATTTTGTATATACATAATTGATTGCATAAAATTACATAGAAATAAGTAGAACTAAAAGTTTCACCTCAATCAGAAATAGGTCGAATTTAGTTTACAATATTTGATCCACACCATCTATCACGGCAAAGATCATAAAAGCTTTTATGTAAATAACAGGGTACATCTTTCCAGGATTAAGAAAACACCGAAGGAGAAATAGCATGTGACAATTAACGCAAACGTCAGGATTATGATTGCCCAATTGACAAAATGTAATTTATTAATAAACGGATAGTTCAATTTACTTAATATAGTAACATTAACTTACCATAACCAAAATTAAATCAAAGGACTCATACTCATAAAATGTTATTTATAAGCCATCAAAAGATTTTTGATTATTGCAGCTCTCTTATGTAATTGTCCCTTAAAATATGAGCTAACGTACAAATAGCTACCACAAATGTATTTAAACATTTTTAATAAATGTTTCATAAAAAATACAATGGACAAAGAGGAAATATAAAATGATGAAAGCTTTGTCCATAAATAATAATATTTAGATACTTAACTAAATCAAATCTCTGGAACATTAGACGTAAAAATTTAACGACATCAATGTCTTGTCTCAAAAGTTGTTTCCCGACTAGCAAATTTTGATAATCAAACAAGCATTAAAAAACACAAGCTGTCATCAATGGTACAGTTAATTACAACATCGAACATAAAATAGTATAGGTGATTTATATTTATTTAATGCTACCTCATTTTGAAATAAGCTAGCCAGTCATATTTATAATATAAGTAAATAATTATTTTAAGCTTAACGTTTGGACGTAAGAGCAAAAAAAGTTCGAATGTTATTTTTTATTCGAAATAGTCTTGACTGAAAAATAGCATTTTCACTTATTCATATGACCGAGTTTTATGTTAAATTAAATTGTCATCTTTTTGAAGTGATGTTAAGAAATTTTTATGTGAAATATATTCTGTTTCTTCTTCTCAAATTTATTTAATTTCCCCTTCCAAAAGGTACTTTTTGTTAAGTTTAGCCTTCTTCGACTAAGTCCATTACATTTAAAAATGTGAAGCTAGAAATGTAATGAGATGTAACTATTCAGCCATTTTGTTTGTTTCTATCTACATATGTCAATATAATTATAATATTTAATTTCAATTTAATTATAATGTTAAATCGCTGTCGCCGGTAGCATCTTAAAATAGAACAAAACCAAACTCACCTGCTACTGGCCTAGATAGTCCCTAAAACGTAACGTTGGTGTTACTACAAATTCTTGGTAATATATTAAATTTTATGAAAATCCGATGACTTTTCACAATAGATCAGCATCAGACTATAAGTACGGTGTTTGTGAATCCCCATAATACGTTATTATTTTCATTTCCTCGGCCTATAAATTTAAGGCCGGCGTTAAGTTTCGCTATTGAAAGATGGAATAAAAGCTATAAAAGTTTAAGCTCTCTGCCTACTCAGCTATATCCTGAATATATATTTATAAGTACAAATTAAATTGGCAATAACAAGGCAGGAAAACGGTTGTTATAAAGATTCAATATCCAGATACTCGTCGATAATAAAATTGAATTCCAATTTATGTTCTCATTAACATTCAACGAGTTTCAAGTAGCGAATAGAACTGCAGCATTCAGAGCAGCTTTAGACCGTTATTAGTTCTTACGTTGCATTATAATCGATGTATGTTATTGAAATTGAATAGTTGAGTCAAATACCAAATAAAACAATATTTTAGATTATTTGCAATCTTATTATACTTAAAAAGTATAAATTATAATACGTAAAATTTAATGTATATCAAATTTAGATTACTTAATGCATTAATTTTAGTATATTTTATCTTAAATTATTTCAATATTATCTATTACTTTATAAATATTTTAAAATATTAATTTGACGTGCAAAGTGCGAATTCGTAGTTGAAAGCTCGAATTTCCAGCCAAAAAAGATAAATTTGAACGACAAACTGAAATAAAAAATGTGGTCTCGTAGCATAAAATATATATGAACTAGCCCTTGAAGTGTACGGTAAGTTTTACGGACATGTCTTTTCAAGTAAATGACATGGTCTGGTCACTCATTGAAAATTATATCTAGATATATGTACATTGTATATTTAGATGTATCAATTTTTATAAGTTACAATGTCCGTTGACCTGCCATCATATTTATACCCTCGATACACGAGTACAATTCGCATTTGACCGATATTTTCGTTATTTATAATGTATTATGTGATAAATTATTAACACAACGGCTATGTCCCAGCGCAGCGGCACTCGGCGAGCATGAATTATTTCATACATTCATTTGACTCACTCTGGTAAAATGCGACGTTAAGATCCACCATTCGTTACACAATGTCTCTAAACTTGAAGAATGAAGTGTCTTATAATTAATAAATTTGAACTATAGTCCTAACATTATATTTCTAGGAACACAAAACAAACGTAAAAATTTAGTTTTGTTGTTATATTGAAATAAGAAATACCAGTGGTAATGAAGAAAAGATATGAAAAACTGACGTGGAATTGATTTACTAGTACTTTAATCCATTTTCATTAATAATTTAGCATCCTTCTACTAGCCTTCGCAAGAGAATTAGCTTTGATATAGAGCCGCCGCCACCAGGTAATCAGCTAACTAAAAGACAGCTGCTGTAATAAAGGGACGATTTAATGTAAGTTAATAATTAATGTATGTCTTACCAGAGAGGCTCTCCCCGTGCTTACAATCGTTCCATATGCAATAAGAGAAATCTACTTTATAAACTAACGGCCTTATTCATAAAAAGTTATAGCACGCTTAAAGACTCGATATAGTACAGTTGTCAAAAAACGTTATTCATAACAGCATTTTAGTGCCAATCAGTTCTATAAACCTATCATAAAGTTACAGAGCCGAGAACCCTACTATAAGAGTGTTTTAACGTCCAAAGATGGCCGATTCATATAACAGCTGATTATAGCTCATACTAATATGAGCATAGATATGACATCGTCGAGTCGCTTGTCATCAAGAGTGTCAATTTCAATTTCGTAAACAAAACAATATAACAATTGACATTTTGTTCGATATTTATTAACTATATTTAGTTATTAACAAGGTTATTAATAATAAATTCTACATAAGAAAAGTGCACAGAACATAGGTAATACTTGTCCACGTCTAAACAATTTTCAATTCTTTGTTTTTTTACTTCTTTTGACTTTATTTTTTAAAAATTAAGTAAGTTTATAAACTAAAATAAAATAAACATTCGTGTTTTTGTGATAACAACGACGTAAATCAAGCCGGTATATGTCAAGCCAGATCCAATAATATATTTTTGTACGTAATATTATCTGTGGTCATACTGTGTCAATGCGTTTGTCACTTATCATCTGTGGATTTACTAGTATTTTCGGCAACAAGTCGACCGACTTCAGTACAGTGGCAACATTGTGAACGTATAAATCAAATTAGTGAAACTTTAGTTATAGAAGGCTTATAGAGCGTTTATGAATACAAACATTTATCGAACGTTCTATAAGCCTAAAGAGCGTGTTAACTAAAATATGCTTAAAACGTTCTATAAGACTTTTTTATGAATAAGGCCGTAAGTTTTTTATTCTGTTGCCAAAGAAATCTGTTACTTTATGAACATATACTTGAAACAAACAAGAAATCCTGTTAAAGATCTCACGAAGTAAAACGTTATAAAACAACTAATACTTTGAATTTTAAAATTTTAATAAATATAAATATGTTGTCGATTTTTTATTATAATTACTCTAATTTAGAGGATCGTAGTGACGCAGAGCCGTAGCGATAGGCAGTAAACACGACGATTTGTGTGGTGTGGGTTTAATTCCAGTGGAATTAAATCCACACCTACCCACAGAACCCACACCACACCGAGGCGAATTTTTTCATTTCCATATTCTTGACTTTGGAAATTTGGCAAAGCGCGGCATTAAGTTCCGCCACACAACATGCAATGCCTCGAAAAGGCAGTAAGCGAGGAACGGAGGGTCTTCACATTAGCTTGGCGACCTTTAGGAGTTACCTAGTAACTCCTACAGGACAGGAGTTAGTTACTGGCAGGCTGAGGAAACCGGAAGGTGAGGAACTGCCTTGTGCATAGATAGCAAATACAAGCGCAAAATAGAAAAAAAATAATTAAGATAAAAACTGTATACAGACATTATAGATAAGCACGTCGCAAGATTTTAAACAGAAATTTACTTTCAAATTTTAGTTAAATCCGAAGTATTAAATCAAATCACTCGCGTACAGGAAGTGTTCCAGAAAGTAGATAATAAAATTTAATTCCAATTCCTTTGCTGAATTCTATTCAGCTTCCATTCAATATTGTTCGTGGAGAAAACGCGCTCTTGTATTTTGTTAAATGTCATTGCTTACCTATAGTGTGATAGAAATGCATTTTATATTGTTTTTTAAAATATATTTTTTACTTTTAAAGGCATTAGGTTTCTTCATTATTATTATGATTTTTAGATTATTAATCTTCACAAAGGATAGAAAAATTCATTTAAGAAATTATATAATAATTTCGAATGAAGCGGGCATGGAACCCGCGGTCGTCGGAAACATTTTAAAAGTTCTGACCACTACGCCATGCGTTCTTCATCACGATGCGTTAAAAATATTTAATAAATATAATTCGTTCTTAGATTATTTTGTTAGCATCTCTGTAGTAGATTTTGACAAATTTCTGCTACACAACGGCAAAGATCAATACCTTTAACTTTTTTGATGTTGTAATATTTGTAGTCACTAGTTTTGTAAAAGCCTAATTATACTTCATTTTTGTTTTTCAATTGTTTAATTAAGGAAAAGTCAAAATCCCCCAGTTTACATTGCCGCCACTAATTACCACGGCCGGTGTTTCAAATGACTCTTGCCTAATTACAAATAAGGAATGAAATATTATGGTTTAAATATAAAATATTTATGCATACACCTAAATTTTTGCTTATATGGGAATATGCTTTGTATGATATTTGTCACCATTGTCACATAAAATGAAAAACGCTTAACATAATTTTTTTTCGGTAAAATCTCTAGAAAATATTAATTAAAAGACTAGAATAAAATAATGTATAAAATAAAAAAAATCATTATTTACGTTTCGTTTATAAAATAAAAAATCATTATTTACGTTTAAAATAAAAAAATCATTATTTACGTTTCGTTTATAAAATAAAAAATCATTATTTACGTTTAAAATAAAAAAATCATTATTTACGTTTCATCTATTTGTATATTAGGGCCGTAGTATGTAGAGCCGTCGTGGCGCAGCGGCGTCAGCTCAGCTAGCATAGCATTAACAACGCAAAGAACAGCGTGGAACTCTATCAATGGCCATGTCACGAAAGACAGAAACTATATAAATAAAAAAAACAATCATTATTTAAAAAAAATCTTTGGTATGTCTTTAAAGGAACGCTTTGAATGAGCAATTTTACAGGGTATTAACTTTTAATTAAATAAATTAAATGTGTTTTAAATAGGATATTAACTTCAATTTATCAAGGAGCTACTGCTTCTTAATTTTTCGAATGGTATATTAATGATATTACTCCCTGAGGACCGACAAGATAGGAAAGATTCTAGTAATCTAAATTTTCTCATATTGTAAATTTTTAAATGATTATCATTTTTGTGATTTTTCCAACAATTCATGGAATTCCAGGTTATTTTGTTATTTTGCTTTTAATGTTGATATCTATGAATTATTATTATATAGTTGTATACAATATTAACCATAAGATATTTCAATATATTTCGAGGCTTACAATAGCAATTTTGTACTGTGAAAATGAACATTTATTACACAGCTAATGGCTCCGTACCAATTGCTTGACTTTAAATCAACGGTAGAGTCTTTTCTTTCTTTTCGTTACTGAAATAGCCCAAAAAACTTCTAATTTTCTTGTCAAATTTCACAACTCATGTCAACAGGAGGGACTCTATGAGATTTTAATACGTGGTAAATTTGATATACAGTAAAAAAATCCTTGAAATTAAACAGTAACATTCAGCTTTTGTTTTAAATGTACAAATATAATATATAACATATTTTCAGACATACTAGTGGTATTGAAGTTGAAGTTAGAAAAGAGGACGTATTTCCTGAAATAAAGTCATAGTAGACTATATACGTAGCGGTTACTTTCCGTTTGCATAAAAATCCAAAGTATGAAACATCTAATGTGGAACTCTAGGAGAGCATTAGTTGTATA
Organism: Dione vanillae; assembly: GCA_037178615.1. Classification (NCBI taxonomy): domain Eukaryota; kingdom Metazoa; phylum Arthropoda; class Insecta; order Lepidoptera; family Nymphalidae; genus Dione; species Dione vanillae. The sequence goes on from JAZFAU010000835.1 coordinate 17,086, forward strand.
TGTCTAGTATTTAAGTAAAAGCTGTTTAGCCTACAATAATTTTTCAGTGACGTATAAAAATGAAGGGTTCTAAAAACATATGTCGTAAGATTTACAAACAATACTAACTAACAATAATGAGTTGTTGAGAGATAACTAATTTGATTTGTATACTTTTGCTAAATGGATCAATATTTATCAAACACTTCCTTTATTGCCGCTTTTTAACATGTAATTTCTTAAAATACCTACCTTACCCTGCTGAAGGCTGCAAAATGGATGAATCATGAAATATGTTTAATTTTACCGGGACGAAGAAAGCAGGGACTAAGCAATGGAGTGTCTTATCACTAGATTCCTATGGTTCCTGCAGTTCCCTTTGTCTACCTTGCTATATGCCGGGTGAAGCGTGAAGCTAAAAAAAAGTTTTATTTTACTCAAAATGAATTCAGAGTTCTAATGCAACTTCTCCATAGATTATTAACACTGATTCTTTATCTACAACATCGTCCCGGACGAATGGTGATGGCTGAAATAAACTAATTAATACGTGTCAACATCCGTAAGCCATGAACCTAATAATAACAGTATAATAAGTAAAGGTCTCTCTGGAATTCTGAAACATTTGTCTATTGCCCCTGTTATCATTACTATGGGCATTTTAGAATAATCGATATAACCAAACACAGCGGCAGCCTCTTTATTATATAGTATATAAATTGGAAACAAACACGCGTCCACTGCTATAGACACGTTCAATTGTACTGTCGTTCACATTACATATTCGTAATAAAATATGAGTAAAGGGTAATACACCACGGTAAGTGTTCTAGGTCCCAAATGTAAAGATGCCGGAATATTCCTATAAAACTTACATATTGAAATTCTTTCGTAGAATGAAACATTTTGGCCGCAAAAGCGTCGTAACATTCAAATAATGAGCCCTGGGGTTTGCGTAAGGGAATTTTGAAGAATTTTTCATTTCATAACATGAAAATTTACGAATATTTTAAAGTAAGCTTTACTTTCAACATCATCAGCAGAGCATCTTTTGCATCTACGCATGGGGTCAAAATATTTTTCATTTTTTAATTCCAGGAACCGTGGAAACCTAGTGTTAAGACACTTCGTTGCTTAGTCCCAACTTTCTCCGTCCCCGCTTTCCGCCTTTTTCGAGGCATTTCGTGTGGTAGCGGAACTCAACGCCGCGCTTTGCCTTGTTTTGCCAGAGCGAAGAAAATGGAAATAGAAAAATCCATCTTCCCCGACTGGGAATCGAAACCAAAAACCGTCGCGTTTCAGGCAGACGTTGCGCCTCTACGCCAGTACGGTCCTCAAAAAATTTTATATCATTTATATTTTCTCCATGTCTGTTAGCTTTTTAAGAGATCTTTTTGTATGGCTACTAAAAACTTAGGAAATGATATATTAAATTTCAGCAATGAGCTTTGACTGAGAATTTTCGCTTAACTTGTGTAATGTGACAGTAGATTCATGAACAACCCAAAGCATTAAAGCAGTTGTTTTTGTACTCACAATAATACTATATTACTTATTATTAATTTATATATGTACATATAATTAGAAATCTCTTTTAAAAATAGGGTAGTCTTAGATAAAAATTATAAAAGCAATAAAATTACGTCCATCGGGGCTATTGCATGCATCATGATACGATCGGTGTTGGAAGGGTACAACTCTGAAATATTATTATTAGGTGATTTACGTCATTTAATACAATTACGAATAATCTCTGTCCGGATACGCTCGAAACTATTCTATAACTATAATATTATTTAAATTAAACTAACTGGTTCTGGTTTTTAACAATATAAATAAAGTGGTACTAAATGTTCTTAAAAGTTATTAACCCTGGACAGTCCATTTGTCACTGTCTATAGTAAATATTGAATCATTTATTTGTGACTCGTCGAGACAAATTCAGAGATTTATCTAATATACTAATATACTTTGACTTATAAGTAGTGTGATAATTAAGTTATAACCTAAATTATTTCTCTTAGGCCAAAACAAATTATAAAGTAATCATTTGTAAGCTGTGCCGCTGATCTATAAAAAAAATTAGTACGGAATTGGTGTTTCTTTACAACGTGGATATTCAGCGAAAATCCCCGAAAAATAATATCAAGTAATTTTGAAAAGTTTATCAATCTATTTTAAAATCTTATCAATTTCAAACTAAACTTACAAATTGATCGTACTGTTTGCGCAACTGAGTGTCGGCAGATAAGATGCCATTACTGAAGTTCTCTCGCAGCCTATTTATTGATTTTACGCGATAGTATTTCCTTGAATACAATAAATATTTTGCATAACTATATTACTGTATATATTTTAATATAGCTATGCAAAATGTTGCATTCTGGTCATTGTCTCAGCAATACTGTATTCTGCTTTCGATTCTTGATACAAGAGCTAATCGATATTTTATTTTTTTTACTTTGACAGTTTTAATATAAATCGATTGACGTAATTATATTCAAAACTGATTAATCCATTTACGTATTAACCCGTAAACCCAAAGCGCTATATAGAAACAAACTTACATACATTACATATACTGATAACATTACCTACTTTTTGCAGGGTAGGCAGAGGGAACTGCAGGAACCATAAGAACCTAGTGTTAAGACATTCCGTTGCTTAGTTTCTGCTTTCTCCGTCCCCACTTTACGCCTTTTTCGAGGCATTGCGTGCTGAGTGGCGGAACTCAACGCCGCGCTTTGCCTAGTTTCCAGAGCGAAGAAAATGGAAATAGAAAAATCCATTTTCCCGAGTGGGATTCGAACCTTCAAACCGTCGCGTTTACAGGCAGACGCTTAAGCCGCTTAAGGCGCAGACGCCACGACAGCCCTCACATTACCTACTTCAAGAAAACATTTTTTATTGAATATTGATATCATTGAGCAATAAAATATGACTGGCATTTATTGAATTATGAAAACCAACAAGTCACAAGAATAGATCTGAACATTCAGTTTAAGCGTTATCGGTAGAAAAAAATACAATCTTTTATCAATTTCTCAAATGCGTAAAAAATTGTTAAGCCATAAAGTGTAATCAATCAATATGAGTGATGCGTATATAGAAAAGCAAATTTTTTGTATATACCTCCAGCTTCATACTTGATAAAAAATAAGCTATAATACGGTAAGCGGAGAGAACGTAGTAATGAATACGGTAAGCGGAGAGAACGTAGTGTCAAAACGTTTTGTTCTCTCGCTTTTCCTAATACAGGCGGAATATATTCGTATTTAATCAATATGAGTGATGAGTATATAGTAAACAGATTTTTTATATATTTCTAGCATACTACATTCCGCATAAATACGGTTAACAGAAAAATTGTAATGTCTTAAGAATATACTTCGTTCCATCGGTTGTTCCCAACAGAGTTGGAAAGTATTGAAGTAATTTTAAAACTGACAAAATTAAAACGAAACTGTACAAAACAATAAATTATTTTTAATATTTTTAAATTGAGATAAGATAAGATTCATACATCACGCTTTAAGCTTTATGACAGAGTAAGCAACCGAAATTAGTAGAAAGACACTTTGAGTACTCAATGCATTGAGGGAAGGGACGCAAACTTCTTATCAGGGTGGTAAAAAAATAATAATTAGTTCTCCCGAATGGGAATTAAACTGATCATATATGTAAAATATGATGCTTATTTAATATTAACATAGCAAGAAGGTAAATAAAATACAAAAATTCTTTGTAAAATAAATATTATCAGGACATTTCCCTGGCTATGTATAATAGAGGTCACGCTCTAAATGACAGTGAGTACACCATCAATCAGCAGAAATATGTAAATGCGTCTTGTTCCACATCTTGAACATTGCTTTGATTACTCTTTTGTAAATAATAAGAGCGTTGTATCGACAGAAAAAAGTTATATAGTTTATTATATTGTGTTCATAATATTATTTCAAGTAGTGTCGATTTCAATATTTTTTAACAATAACTAAATGTTAAAAAATATTAGAACCTCCGTTAATTAAAAGAGCTTATTGGTTGAGTGATTTGACAAAGTTTATGTAGACTTATAGAAAGTTCAATGATATGTTAAAAAATATTGTATTTTCATTATTTTTAAAGTGTCATTCTACATTGAGAAAAATATTTGGATTTACCACCTATTGCCACCTCTCTGTTTGTTTCTTTGAAATTGTACACATACATACATAGGATACTTTTTAAAAATATTTGTATATACCCCCATCCTCGTGGTTAACTGACATACAGATGTTACTGAAACAAAGAATTTACAGCATGGCACAGATCATATATGACTCCGGTATATCTGGGTCATACTAATAATGCAGGGAATTAACCTAACAGGGAATTAACATAGCTTAACTCGCTGCGAGAATTCCACTTGTGTGGATCAGAACTTAATATTCGACAGTGATTTCTTAGTACGAGGGTCAAACTGAAAGTTCTTAGAAAATCAAAAACTAAGCATTCTAGCAAGTTATTAGTTTTATTATAACTTTTCAAAATAGCGTCCATTTACATCAATACATCGCTGCATTTGATGGAACCATTGAGAAAAGCACCTTGCCCACTCGGCCTTAGGGGTCTCTTCAACGGCGTTTTGAAACGCAGCCACTGCTTCTTTGGCGTCCATAAAATGTTTTCCTCGAAGTTTTTCTTTTATTTTCGGGAATAAATAAAAATCGCAGGGTGCGAGGTCGGGGCTATACGGCGGGTGACCCAGTAATTCCACTTCTAAGGTCGCCAAATAGTAATCGTTTGCCTGGCGGTGTGCGACGAGGCATTGTCGTGATGAAGGAGGATCCTGCTGCGAGGTCGTTTCTCTCGAACTTTTTCCAAGACAAGTGGCAAACAGTTGTTAGTGTACCACTCTGCATTAACCGTTTTCTGATCCTCTAAGACAACTGTCACGTAATGACCTGTCTTTCCGAAGAACGAGGCCATCATCTTGTTTCCAACACTTCGACCTCTCTTCACTTTAGTTGGCAACTCTTCGGAAGGAAACACCCACTGAGCAGACTGCCTTTTGGTTTCCGGATCATAACAGTAAATCCAGCTTTCGTCACCCGTTAGTATGTCGAACACAGTATTTGAGTCACCTCCGTTAAATTTTTGGATCATTTCTCGGCACCATTCAACACGGCGGAGTTTTTGAGCCTCGGTCTAATTATGCGGTATCCAGCGGGCACAAAGCTTCCTGACCGCTAAATGTTCATGGAGGATTTTGTGCACTTGACTCATACCTATGCCTAGACTTGTCCGAATCTGCTGATAGGTCAAAGTGTATTCTACATTGAGAAAAATATTTGGATTTACCACCTATTGGACTCCCTGTTTGTTTCTTTGAAATTGTACACATACATATGTTACTTTTTAAAAATATTTGTATATACTCGTGGTTAACTGACATACAGATGTTACTGAAACAAAGAATTTACAGCATGGCACAGATCATATATGACTCCGGTATATCTGAGTCATACTAATAATGCAGGGAATTAACCTAACAGGGACTTAACATAGCTTAACTCGCTGCGAGAATTCCACCTGTGTGGATCAGAACTTAATATTCGACAGTGATTTCTTGGTACGAGTAACTACAATAACTAACTGAAACAGGGCACATCTCTCTCAAGTCTAAGGCAAAGTGTACACTTGTGCAAATTGGAAATTTGCCAAATACACTATATCAGTCCGTAACGATTATCCTCAAAAGCTTACAATATTATACAGATATATCCATTGGATGTTACTCACGCACTTATTGAGGGTTATGATGAAATCTACTTAGCTAAACTCATTACTCGCTCCCTAAGAAAATTCAGGTTGTTTTAATGACTCTCAACACCCAGCACTCGGTGCATATATATACAAGTAAAAAAGTAGACGTTACCAGCAAGATTATGAAAGTAAAATATATGAAGTCCGTAGTGACCCTGCAAACCAAGACGATCAAGAGCGCCGTACAGGACTGCATATCATTCGCTCTTGATTCCCAATGACTGTATCAACTACTATGACGCTAAAAATAAAAATGGCTTCATTCGAAACGGCTATATATTTATTATAGAACCGAGTATACAATCATAATAAGTAAATAAACATAACAAGGTTTGTATTTTACTCATTCATATTTCTGTGAAACTCTTTTAGTCAGAAAATGCGGGTACCTATCAACTTTTATAAAATATACATTTCTTTCTTAAGTCGGACAGCGAAAGAAATAAATAGAGCACTTATTTTGATCAAATAGAACGTTATTTTGATAGGACAGTTCAAAGTGTTATTTTTCTAAACCACTAAGAGAGTTCAATACTACATTTTTTTTAAAGTAATTTCGAGCTTATCATAACATCTTCACTTACTCAACTACTAAGTGACAGATAAATTTTCTCCATAATATATTTAATGTATATGTTTAAAGACAATTTCCCGTTGACGAAACCTTTAAATGTTTAGTATAGAGTTAGATCTTGAGTATGTGATACAAAATGAGTGTGTACAACAGCAAATTCAGATAAATATGCGAATTTCTTTCGCCTGTCACTAAATTCTTATTCTACATTCCGATGGGACCTCATAATAATTACTTGACCTCCCACTGCTATCGACTAATGTCATTACCGTTTATCTTTATAATAACAAGTCAAATCTCAACTAAATTAATTAAAAACATTAATCAAAACCTAAACTAAAACATTCAACATTATTATATCAGTACAGTAATAATATTCAAATTAAGATAGCTCCATGTGCCTAAAGATACAAAACCAACGTAAACTTTGAACTTGGAGACTCATAAGGTATCCTTAATGTTACTTAGCAGGAAGTAAAACAGAAACTACATGTCAAGAGATCCTTCACAAATTGTCTTCTCGGCTCGGGTTAATTACAGTAGCTTCAATAACTGTGTCTCCTTAATGTTGATAGCACTATGTGTGGTGAGAATATTATATATTATAGAACTTGAGGTTGAGTCAGATTCAATTTAACGGCTAATTTTAGTATTTTTACTGTTATTTATATAATACGTATATGTTGTCTTTCCTAGTGTGGAATGGTACTTAAAATCATTATTTTTTCACTCTCTCAGTTTGCTTGTTGATAAAATAATTTTGTAATTTGGCTTTATTACAATGCATATAACATTTCCCTAAAATATTTACAAAAAGTCTAATAACTTGGTGGTCTACTAATAAAAAAAATACTATCGAATCTAGTTACAACATTATATTACGAAACACTTAGCATGTAGCATTTCTTTAATTTTACTATCTTTGTTGTAATTATACATATAATAAAATTGTTAGATATAACTTAAATAGAAGCAAAAAATCTTTCTAGGGTTCTTTTTCTAGGCAGTAACAGAAAGTACAAATACAAATATACTTTATTGCACAACAGGCATAAACACAACATAATAGTTACAAAAAATAAATAGGAATAGAAGTACAATCAGGCGGCCTCATCGCTTAAAGCGATCTCTTCCAGGCAACCTTTGGACGTTGGAGTTGTAAAAATAAACGGATGGTGCATTAAATATAACATATATTTAAATATATAACCATACAAAATTGTAAATAAATAAATAGAATATAAATATACATACATACATGCATATACATATTCATAAATACATACATAAACTTAAAAAACTTAAAAGAAAAAAAATATTAATATTATTATAAAACAAAGGCAAAAACTACTGATTCAATAGTAGTTTTTAAGACACTTTTTAAAAGTGTCCAGGCTTTTCGCACGTCTAATTTCAAGGGGTAAGGTATTCCATAGTAGCTTTAATAGTGAAGGAATTAGAGAAAAAGAAAGAAGAATGGATAGGAATTTCGAGCAATAAGTTACTTTTGGAGCGTAAGGAACGTGAGTGGGTGTCTTGAAGAAACTTAAATTGTTTCTTCAAGTAAGGAGGAGTAGAAGGATCAAACAACACTGAATAGAGAAGGTGAAGTATGTGAGTATTCCTGCGAAGGCGAATAGAGAGCCACTTGAGCTTATTACGAAACTCGGAAATGTGATCATATTTACGTACACCAAATATGAACCTGATGCAAAGATTTTGAAGCCAGTTAAGTTTCTTCAAAAGCTCCTCCTATAAAATTAAATTTGCCAGCACAATTTTGGTGGGTATATATTTTTTTACTTACCTGTTGAACTTGTGGTACCCAATATAAATGCTGGTCCATAATTAAACCTAAATTCTTAACTGTTTTACTAAATGACCATTAATTGCAACACATGTCATATTTCATTGATCAAATGTCCGCAATAATCTAGGACTGCCGATTACTATAGCTTGACTTTTTATAGGATTTATCATAAGGCCAAAATGCTTACTCCAAGCTGAAATTTCCTCAAGATCATAATTTATCCTTTTGATGGTATTAGGAAAATCTGTGAGAGTACTTTGTGCGTAAATTTGTATATCGTCAGCATACAGGTGATAGAGAGAAGATATTTTATGACAGATTGAATTAATAAAAATAGAAAATAGGAGAGCAGACAACACGCCACGTTGAGGAACGCCAGCACTGGTTGAAGACCAATCAGAATAGGTATCCTCGATTCAAACGCGCTGTCGGTGTCCGTACAAGTAAGAATGAAACCAATCAACCACCTCAGGAGATAGATATTAAGAGAAGTAGTAAGTATAGCGAGTAGTATGTCGAAATCGACAGTATTGAAATCATTACTGAAATCTAGTAATATCAGAACCGTCACTTTCTGATCGTCCATAATGTCTCCCTGTCTCTGTCTAATGCCATCGGTGATTTTGACCAAAAGTCGTACAATGTCTACTAGTCGTACTATGACCATGTGTACTAGTCGTACTATGACCATGGCGAAAGCCGGATTGCAAAGGATTAAAAATAGTTTTTTTAATATTTTTGATAAGATTGTGCTAAGTTGCTTGTGAACAAGACGTTCAATAACTTTTGATAGAAACGAAGGGATAGAAATAGGACAATAATCGGAATAACAAGAAGGATTAGACTTTTAGGCAAGAGAATAATTTGGGCATCTTTCCAGACGGGCAAAAAATCCTTGGAATATGGAACGATTTAAAAAGGATGTGATAACAGGAGCCACAGGTCAATTGTAGGAATGATCATTTTACTACTAATGCAGTCTGCACCAACTGCATCCGACTTAATAGCTATAATATTTCTCTTAAGATTACATACAGCGAATTGAGTATACTTAAACGGAGGAACCTCAGGAGTGTATATTGTGGAAAGATAATTCAAGGTATTCAGTTTATTTGTACTATCAATTGTACTAGAAGCAGTGAAATGTTGATTAAGAGATTTAAGGTTTACGTTTAAAATTCATTAGTAAATTCATCCATTGGTAAGCTCTATAACTGCTTTTTTGTATCTTATAATGCCAAGTAATTGATTTTGAAAACCATTTAATATGAAACTAAGTCAATGATAATCTTATTTATTGGCTCTATGCTAACTCCTGTAAATAGCAGACTCCTTTTTTCCCAACCAAATTCGAAACATTGAATTCGTGCCTGGGCTTGAAAAGTATAGTAAAATAAAATTAGCTATAAATTGAAACTAGTTTAAATTTTTATTTTTTTTAATTCAATATAAATGTGTTATAAAATAAAAGCTGCGGTATAATCGTAATCAAATCAAAATAAATATAATGTATGTATGTATAAACAAGCAAGTGGTATAGTGTAATTTATTCAGTTGTTCTGGCCGAACAACTGAATAAATTACACTATACCACTATTGATGCAGTAGAGTGGCGTGTAACTTGCACGTTCCATAGACACTATTATTACGAAATCAATCCGAAATTAACGATTTATATTTTCCATATTAATCTGTACTTTGCCGTTGAGATCCACTACTTAGCTGTTTTAAAATTAGCAAGAAAACTGTTTTAAAATGTGTCGAACGTTATCGCAAGGCTTATTCAGAATACCACAAAAAATATAGGTAATTATAGCCATGCAAAATAAAAATATTTGCTTAATATTTATTCAATTTATCCTTCACCAATTATTCCAAACAAGTAATACTATTTTACATAGCAATTTAGCTTCAGGTGATTTATTTCAATAAAATTATTTTGGAAATGATTAAAAAAGGTACATTGTTTTAGTTTACCAGTAACATATTCCGCTCCCCAACTTTCTACTTACTACGTTACTAATAACGCGCTATGACATTTTCCCCAGCGAGCTATTGTAAATAATTCAAATGCTGCACTATAACGACTCCTTTTTCAAATTTATTGTTTGAAATTTTGCACTTAGCTCGTAGTTTAATGGTTCCAGTATTTTAATAAATAAAATAATTGGTAGTCACACTTCATCATTTTTTTGAGGTAAAAGAGGGTTGTCTCAGATGACAAAGACGATGAAAACAATGCAATCATATCAATCGTAGCAGTCACATATACGCAACGGTCCGTACTGAAAAGGAAGTACCATGATATAGGTCATGAGTGATTTATATCATTTAATGCATTACGCAGAATCACACATATAGTCGACGTGACGTTTAGTATGTTATTTTTTTAAAATTAACTTCAACTATTTCTGTTTTCTAAATGTATTGTATTTTTTACATTAAACTTTTGTGCTTATAGAAACATATTTAAGCTTATTATAGAACTCTTCACGTTCACTCGATAATTACTTTATTGGAAAATTCTTTAGAATTCCATTATAAATCACAAACTCACTTACTGGGTTCGATGGGCTTTTTGAGAAAGCTCTTTTATATGTAATATTCCTGCATGTCATATATGGGTTTTAATTAAGCTTCAATTATTATTATAAAATGAAAATGCAATATAGACTTATACCTGGATTAAAGTGTTTAGATAAAAGCTTGGATATTCTCAAGTCACTTCTCTAATGATGTATATCACTGATATACATATCATTTTTGTCAAATTTCTATGACTTTTTATTTGTTTAGGATACCGCTTATCGCCCGAATTGGAGATATTTCTTGTTTACACTTGGTTTTAACAGGGTAAGGAAATAAAAGTAGAACTAACCCTTCTACCCCACAGATTATGTTTTTCAACGTTACATTTACATATAAAAAATATCTTAATCAATTCCAAATGAATTATTTAAAATATGTGGCTAAATTATGGGATGTAAGTCCAAGCGTCAATCTTATCTTAAGTTAACAATTAGACACGTTAACAATATTATTGAAGCCACTGTAAGAATAAAAAAAACCACGCTGTTGGTATAGCAGAAATGTTCCATATCCCGTACACGAGTCATAACAATGTAATGTAGATAAAAATATGATAATTGAATTAAATAGTACTTACTCAACCAAACTTACCTACTTACCCTTGTTTCATATTTCTCTTAATATTCACTTCATGATGCAGTGAAAGTACACTTACTAGTAATTAATAGAAATCAAAATTTACCTGAAACAAAAAAAAATATATAAATATCTTTTTATAATACTTTGTAAAAACTATATTTATTTTACATACACATTTGAACTGCACTGTGTCTTCAAAAGCTTTATGCGCTTATCATAAGAAAAGATTTTTTTTTTCTTTTTAGCTTCACGCTTTATCCCACACATGGAAGATAGACAGAGGGAACTGCAGGAACCGTAGGAACCTAGTGTTAAGATGCTCCGTCGCTTAGTCCCTGCTTTCTCTGTCCCCGCTTCGCTTTGAGGACCGTCGTGGCGCAGAGGCGCATCGTCCGTCTGTAACTCGACGGTTTCTGGGTTCGATCCCCAGTGGGAGAAGATGGATTTTTCTCTCTAGCAAACTAGGCAAAGCGCGGCGTTGAGTTCCGCCACTCAACACGCAATAGCTCGAAAAAGGCGGAACGTTAATTTTGTACTGCAAATATATTTGGTATTGGTAACGAGCTGTTGTTGATACATGCTGATGTCATTCGTCAGAGCTAATTCAGATTCCGCCACAAAATGTAATGTGTTAAATGGCAACAGAACAAAAATGGGAATTATTTTATATTTTAACACGTGGAAGTCGAATCCGTAGCCAACCCATCACTTTCTTTATCCACAAAATGAAAGTTATATAACATACATATGTACATATAGACAAAAAATAAAATGTTAACTTTCAGCATATCATTAGGGAGGACAGGAACGTCACTAATTGGCGAGCTTTTATAACGGGCATCGCCTTGGGGCAGAAAATATCTTTTGAACATACTCGTGCCGTTGGAAGTTTACACCGAATATTTTAAGTCTATTCTAAAAGGTCAGGTATAGAGTTTTAAAGTTTTTTGTTCCTTTTCGTTTCTACTGTAATTTTAATTTTTAATACCGCCTGCCAAATATATTGTTGATACATAAGTCAAATGAAGGTGAATAAACCACAATTGCCACTCAATTATGCCATCAAGATAACCGGAACTTTGACCACGAGGACCCTTTCGGACCCTAAACTTTCAAATTACGCGAACGCAATTCCCTGGTCCACTTTCAATAATATAATGTGAAAATAGTTTATACGCTCAAGTAGAGTTCCTATATAAATTATATACATAAAGATATTATAAACATTCATATTAACTAAAATAATAATTTTTTTGCTCAAAGCTTTATCCTGCTTATAAAGAGTGTTTAGGCACTCCGTTTCAGATATAGCCATAGCAACCATAGAAACGTAGTGTTGAGTAACCCCGTGTCCTACACTCTGCTTTCCGAGATATTGCGTGTTGAACTGAACGCTACGCGTTCCCGTGTTACTAGACGACAGAAAATGAAAATAATTCATTTTTCCCGAGGGGGAATCGAACTTAAAAACGTTGCGTTTACAGGCAGACGTTATGTTTCTTCCATGACTGTCCGCAAATTATTATAAATATGCGTATTATCTAATATATTCGTTTTATAAAAACTTAACATATTGTTGTGCTAAATTCCTTTACATCTTATTCCTTTTATATTCATATATCGAATTAGAATAGAAAGAGGAGAAAATGGTCTTTGAAAGTTAATGATTTTTTTGTCTTCTTTGTTATGAACATCTTATTTATGAACATTTAATCTGATTTTGTATTATAATATTCGGTTTAAAATCATAGATTTGCTCAAGATTAAATCACAGGACAGTGTCAAGGCACTTTCAATGACACTGCACAGTACGCACACACGCTGCACAGTAAAGCAATGACTCTGCGGAGATTGAATTCGTCGATAAAATAAAGAACGATATGCGATTGTAACGTAACGTAGAGGAATTTGCATATGTTTATATTTGTAAGTATATAAAATATTTCACTATCGTTCGTTTGATGCTATATCAGGAGAGCTCAGATTGTTGAGCAACTCAACGCTGCATTACCAAGGTGGGGGATATAATACAATTGTAGTTAGGTAAGCTAATACAAACACATCGTTTCAACTTTTTCACTCATCATGAATAAAACTTTCAATTAAATAAAAAACTAAATAAAAGGTACTATTTTTGTATTTTTCTATTTATAAAAATGTTTAAATGCGAACTCCTTCATGGACAACTACGAGAGCAAGTTCTAATACTATGATACCTAGTCTTCTATCGTACTAAATTTATAAACACTTGTTACAGTTTCACGCAAAATCTGTAAATTGGATTTATGTAGATTATACTTTTCAGTAATAAAGTGTTTTATAATAAATTCTTACGTGACCTTAACATTCAAAGGCTGGTTTATCGAGTATTTTACATATTCCTACGAATATTTGAACTGCAATATATATTGTGAAATTTCTAATAGTTTTTAATATGTCAATATATGAAACATTTAATTCTATTTAATAACGAATCATGAAAATTTTTACACAGTCGTGACAAACAAAAACTACAATCATTCTACGGATCACCATTCGGATATTGTGCTGTCTCTTTTAAGTTTTATCTGTACATATATTCATGTTCATCTGTTATTAAAAAAATCTACTATATCTATATATCTATCTTTATTACAATTTGAAACTGTACGATAAAAGCAACAAAAATCAGTCAATTGTTTACAATCTATTCAATTGTAAAATAAAACGTCTTTTATTAAAACAAGCTCATTTGAAGACATTTAAATTTCTTTTTTTTAGCTTCACGCTTTATCCCGCACAAGGCAGGGTAGGCAGAGGGAACTGCAGGGACCGTGGGAACCTAGTGTTAAAACACTCCGTTGCTCAGTCCCTGCTTTCTCCGTCCCCGCTTTCCGCCGTTTTCGAGGCTTTGCGTGTTGAGTGGCGGAACTCAACGCCGCGCTTTGCCTAGTTTGCCAGAGCGAAAAAAATGGAAATCCATCTTCTCCGACTGGGGATCGAACCCAGTAACCGTCGCGTTACAGGCAGACGTTGCGCCTCTGCGCCACGACGGTTGGACGGACGGACGGACATTTAAATTTCGTTTGAACGATAATAGCATAATAGCTGTTTTGTGTGAGCACAAACAACTTACGAAAATGGATCTCACTCAAGATTCTCTTCGTGCCTCATTTCTTCGAGAAACCGAACAGAGCAGTTATTTTGAATATTTTCATGCAAATCAACACTAAATATATTTAAAAGCTGCTACCAGGGCTTTGACTTGAACTAAATTTATTATATATTATAATTTTTATTTCTTTTATAATAAAAGCGGGGACGGAGAAAGCCAGGACTAAGCAACGGAGTGTTTTAACACTAGGTTCCACGCTTCCTGCAGTTCCCTCTCCCTACCCTGTCATGTGCGCGATATAGCGTGAAGCTGTATAATATAATAATAACTATTCTTCTTATACCATTTTTTCTACCACTATTAGTAACAAGATTCGCCTGACTTTCTACCATGCCTACAAAACTTAATTCTTATACTGAGGTAGATTGATGAATACACTATTTATAATTATCATTAAGTACGTTCTACGTATCGTTGTTCTTCCTTCCTTAAATATATACTATAAAATATATGAAAATATATACTCAGTTGGTTATTTCTAATACGAGATTTTTACGTCATTCGTATTTAATAATGAACTACCTCACGCGTTATACAGTACATATAAAAATCATGAAATAAAGAACAACCTAAGCCTAAACTATTGATAGCTATTTTTTGTATATAACCTTTAAATATTTCACCTTGTAACATAGGCAATATCGACAAAGCGCCGTTAGCACATACACCCGGTATATGTAGTCATAATAGTATTAAGTTACAAAGCTGTAATGTAATTAAAAATGGAGAGAAATATAGAGATTTAAGAAAGAATAGAACAATATAGAATGGAGAGAAATATAAAGATTTAATAAAGATTTCAATTGTAAGAATAAAACAAATAAAGATTTCACTTGTAAGAATAGAACAATTAGAAGCTTTTTCATCTTAAGTCACTTTCACTTACATTTTTTCACTTGAAAGCTAGCACGTTCAAGCACCAACACACTGAAGCACTTAATCAAACACTTTAGCACAATTGCTTTAGAATTGATGATGTTACTAAGACTGCCTAACATACTGCTTGAATATACCTATGACAAAATTACCTCTAAAATATTAAGAGTTTTTTAATTTCATACATATAACATAATTTAACAAGTTTTATTACTAACTTGCTATTACAAAAATATATATTTCATTTTAATTAAATGTGTACGTTTGCTTATAATTAAAAGTTCATTTTGTAATCAGTACTTAACTTGTCTTATAGTTTTATCATTTGACCACAATATATTTAATATACAGTCATAAGACCTCCTGTTTATTTAAACAATTCACACAAAGTGACATTTCATTTAGAATAATCATCTTAAAATTTTATTTTTAAATTATATTATCACTACAGCTAGCATTAACATATACTTGTCGACCATGTCAAGGTTAAATGAATACGAATGAGTAATTTTAATTATCGTATATAAAATTACAGAAGCCATCACAAAATACTATGAAGTTACAAAAGTGAAAAGTGAAAAACATATGTCGATCTTATTGTAAGTAAAGTTCAAAACACGAACCATTATTTGCTCCGACACGTGGCTCACTTTTTGAGGAAAAAATATTACTGTTAGGTGAAAATAAATAACATTTCCTTAACGCTCTTTTCTATACTTTATTTATACAACTAAAATATATTTGACGCTTGATACATCTTTTTCATTTCCTTTTGCTTTAGTAGGTTTATTATTACATTTGCTTTTTAGGACTTTTCAGAGTCAACTTCTGACGCTTTTGCGGATTCTATTAAGTAAATGGACGGCAGAAGGAAGTGTCTAAAACTAGAAGATAATTTGTAAGCACTGAAAATTATATTCTCTAGGGAAAAAATATCAGTCAAATTTGCGGTCGTACACAGTTATTAAGTATAAAACAAGGCATAGTTTTAGGGTGTTTTTCTTTACCCATATTTTAACTTTTAAAATTTTGCCATAAGTTTCATTCCAAAATACATAGAAATTGAACAAAAAAGAAACACAAAGGTTTATTTCTTTTAGTTATGATAATTTACAAGTTTATTTCCATAAAATTAACTGAAAATCTGGATACTTGATGTTAATTTCTAAATTTATGATCACAATGTGATATTTAGAGAATGATTTTTACAACTAAGGCAACATATGAACAGAGAAGAGATCTCACATGACCTCACTTATAATTTAATCATGTAAATAATAAATAAAAATGTAGATCCTTAATCAATATAATATTCTCAAATAATATAATCGTAACTTCTTATGGGTGTTACAAAAAACAGAGACGGTAAGGATAACACTAATAAGGAAAGGACACTGATAAGGAAAGGACACTTTTGATAAAAAACAATCCCTTACTCAGGTTTTGAGTGTGTTAAAGTATTGTTTTATTTTCGTGGCAAACGTAGCTTTATTAAATTACAGGAAGCACGTGAGAAATATGCGTGAATGATGGAATTTGTCGGATTACGTTTCATTTGACGTCGCGTCGCCGCGATACGTTTCGGTTGATTCTATTTTATTCTCAGTGAAATGTGTTTGTTTTTTCCATTTTGCTTTAAAGATTTGATAATATTGACAATTTTTTACCTACATTGAAGTTAATGTTTAAGAAGGATGCTGAATAGGGAAGAGACATATTTTTTCTGCTTCATCTACAAATTTCATAACTTCTTTTACACTTTGTCCTGAACAGGGTATGTATGGCAGGGTAGACAGAGGGAACCAAAGGAAATGTGAATATTTAGCGTTAAGAAACTCTGTTCCCCCGTTTCCATCTTTTCGGGGCAGTGCGTGTTGAGTGGCGAAAGTCAATGCCGCGTCAATTTACTTAGTTGCCAGAGCAAAGACAATTGAAATGAAACAATCTATCTTCTTTAAGTGGAAGTCAAATAAACCGTCACTCTGCACCACGGGGGTCCTCACATTACATCCAATCATAGCAACTTAGTGGTCCATTCAAGGTGACGGTGGTCCAAAGAAAGCAATTCGTCATTGAAAAGTTATATTAGTATAGCTCTAAAGTCTCTCAGCTTTCATTACCAATAATTTAAACATCAATAATTTATATAAAAAAGCATCAAATTCCATTAATTGTCTTAATTTGTACGTGATATTTTATGAGATATGACGTCACAAAGTTAAGTGGTCCAATAATAGCAACTTTCCCCTAACTACTTTACAGACATAACGACTTTAAACTAATTTCATGATCATTAAAAGTAAATTTTAAACTTATTTTAATAAATAAAATCAATCAATCTTGATATAATTATATTATCATAGATCACTCAACTGTAACCAAATCGGTATTCAGAGCTTTTAAGAGTTCTATTTATAAAACGTAAAAAGGGGACCAACTACTACTAAGCATCCGTTATCTGTCATGCCTGTGTGTCGGTCTGTACTTCATGAACCATAATCTAGAGAATTTTCACAAAATATGTATGTTACCCCTATGAATTAAATAAATTGGTGGCTCGGTGCAGGAGTCCTACCTTCTCTTGACTGATATTTTTTCAGTTTAGCCGTCTCCTTCTGTTATTTGGACCATCGGATCGTTAAATTGAACTACAATTAAAATATGAATAACTCTGAAATAGCACAAATTGAAAAATTTTACAAAAACAAAATTAATTTTAGTTAATAATTCATTGCTTCCCATATACATATATATACAGCTATGGCTTACAGCGATCTACTGGCAAGTTTATTTTAAGTCTTTATAAAGACATTTATTTCGTAGTAGACCGAATATAGTAAACAATAGCTTAATAAATGTAATATTTAAGAAAGTATGAAAATTAAGAAAAAATATTAACTAGCTCGACATGTTATAGTGGAGATAGCTTATGTTCATAGAGTAGTGTACTATGTACTATAGTAATCAAATCCGTTTATCTAACGCCTATATAGTTGAGTTCCGCTACTCAACACGCAATGCCTCGAAAATGGCTTAAAGTAGGGACGGAGAAAGCAGGGGCTAAGCAACGGAGTGTCTTAACACTAGGTTCATATGGTTCCTGCAGTTCCCTCTGCTTACCCTGCCATGTGCGGGATAAAGCGTGAAGCTATAAAAAGAAGCTATATGTTGGTTAGGATGACGTATTGTGGTTACTTTGAATACTAACATTTTCTATACTAACATTAACCATTTGATTGTATAATATTACCATAAAATTAGTAGCACTAAAGGATTTAGAATAAATTTGACCAATCCAATTGACATAAGTTATATCCATATAAAAAGATATTTCTATTTACTTAAGATAGCAAGATATTCATATAGCAAGATAATATCCTCAACATTTTTTTAATTAAAATTAAATCAAATGACTAATACTCATAAAATGTTATTTATTAGCCATCAAAAGATTTATGATTATAGCGGCTCTCTTTTGCAATTGGCCTTCAAAATACGAGCTAACTAACAAAACGAAGTATAGCTACCGTTAATATATTAGCACTCTCCACATTTACAAAAAAAACACAATATCTTAAAAACTGTAAAAAATAATATAGATATATGTAGATGAAAATTGAAACTTCAAAAGTTAAATAAGTTAAATTATAATATATTTTTATATACACTTAATACCAAAACTTAATAGCTCTTGTCGATCGCTTTCTTCTCAAGATATATGATTGTTGGGTTATGATTGTTAACAATTTTACACAATTAAGTAATGTTAAAAGGATGCTGAATAGGGAAGAGACAAGTGTATTTATTCTTTGTATGCGTTATATAATTTTAAAATTAATGAATTTAACAAACATGGAAAAATATTTTTATATACTAAAAATAAAAGGTTTATCTTCATATAGCTTTTACTAAACCGGTTTTGTGTCAAAATTATTTTGTAGATATTTTAAATGTCGGTAAGGTCAGTAAGATCTGAATAAATATAATTAACATGTAAACCTATTTAGTGGATTTGACTTTGAACACAGCTTCATGCTGTATCCTGCATATAGCAGGATAGGCAAATAAAATTTAGTTTTACTTCACAGTACAACAACGGTAAAATAACGTGCGTGATAAACACGATTTTGCTCGTACAAACAAATTCCTATCCCGAGGGAATTCCAAAATAGAAAGTAATCTTTGTGTAACTTTATAATATTATTTATATTTCAATGAAAGTTTCATAAAATTATTTCACCTGTTTCGAAAATTAGTCCAAAAAAAGCAGATAGGCAGGCTTTTTTTTAATTTTTGGGGTTAAGTAAGGTGTATATAATTGAATACACTTGGGATATCATTTTATTTATCTATATGTATACGTATACATTTACGTAATATATAAATTTTCATTATTATTGTTACCCGTTACCAGTAACGTACAAGGAACGATTTAATTAGATTTACTGCATACGTTTAAAATCAAGGTTTTGAACCATTGAACAAACTTTACTATGTCATAACTTAACAAATATTATTAAAATTCAATATTTTCTTACAATGTAACAGTAATTAAATTGACTATGTCTACAAGTTTATTATCTATTACATTAATAATTAATGTCCAATTCGTCGTTTAAAAAAATTTAAAAGTAAAAAAATTCAATCGTAATTAATCCTTTTAAGTAAATTAACCTGATCTAGGACGATTAAGAACTTATATATTTATTAATAATATACAGAAAAACAAAATATCTGTCTGTATATACGTCCGTCCTGCATTAAAATCCTTGACCTAATGCAATATTCTCAATATAAACCCACATACGCACAGCTCACTTGTAGAGTAGACAATAATTACTCACGTATAGAGAGAGCAAAACACCAAACCGCACCTCAGCCTCAGTACATTATCCTAATGCATATTAAAGTGTTTACCCAAAACCAAGTGTACAAACCCTTATAATTTCGTATAGTTATGAGAAATGACGCTTTGGAACACGTGGGTATATCAATCAGGACGAAACAAAGAAAAATGTCATGTATAAAGTTATATAAAGTTTAGTATTTAACAAACTTAAATTATTAGCATAGATGTCAAGACAAACTGTGCGGTAATCATAAAGCAGTTTTCATGTCGGAGAAATTATTATATCAAAATCAGATAAAATGTTAGGGCGAGTCTCACAATCAGGTCGAATGCGGCAATTATATTATTTTATATTATTTTCCCCAAGTGAGAGTCGAACCCAGAAACCGTCTCGATTTACAAGCAGACGCTGCTTCTTCTGCTGCTTCTACGCCACAATAGTTTTGTACAGTCACAATTACTGTAGACGGTCAAAATATTATTATTAATTCCAATACAAAAATAATATTAATTTAATTCTATTGATTATGAATATTGAAAGGAGATTTCTACTATAAGAAACTAGACGTGGATTGTATAAAAGATAATAAATTTTAAGCACTAATAATTTATTAGCAACTAAACAAAAATTACAAAACATTCATGGCGCAGCAGCAAGAATGTGGGTTAGATTCCAGCTCGTGGAAATATTTTTTTTTAATTTTTCTCGTCCTAGTACAAGGCAAGTCGCGTTGAGTCCCGGTGGTTTACAAGACAATATTATAAAGATTAGGGGGAAAGTGAAGACGGAGTGTCTAACAACAAGTTCACTCTACAAAACCTGTTTATATATGTTCATCAAATAATAGAAAATCGATTATCGTCAAAATTAACTGTTGATTTACACTAGTTATAAAACTAAATTTTACATTTCATCAAACGTGTATGGCGGTGAAGAAGCACAACAGTGTAAAAGAGTAAAGCCACAAACGTGACCCGTAGCATTAAAGGTGTTTTCATTTTTCATACCCAGATGCACAATGACTCTATGCTTATGTTTATTTTTTTTTTTTATTTATTACGTGCTTATTACTAGTACTACAGAATAAATTTCCGTGAGTCATTTTGAGGTCATATATTTTTATCTCTGGAACCTATGCCATATTAAGCCTTTTAGAATATAATTACTTTACAGACATAGTGACTTTAAACTAATTTCATGATCATTAAAAGTAAATTTTAAACTTATTTTAATAAATAAAATCAAACAATCTTGGTATAATTATATTATCATAGATCACTCAACAGTAACCAAATCGGTATTCAGAGCTTTTAAGAGTTCTATTTATAAAAGGTAAAAAGGGGACCAACTACTACTAAGCATCCGTAATCTGTAATGCCTGTATGTCGGCCTGTACCTCATAAACCATAAACTAGAGAATTTTCACAAAATATGTATGTTATAAATTGAATAAATTGGTGGCTTGGTGCAGGAGTCCTACTTACTCTTGACTGATATTTTTTCAATTTAGCCGCCTCCTTCTGTTATTTGGACGATCAGATCGTCAAATTTAACTACAATGAAAACATGTATAACTCTGTAATAGCACAAATGGAAAAATTTTACTCAAATAAAATTAGTTTTAGTTAATAATTCCTTACATCCCATATACATATATATACAGCTATGGCTTACAGCGATCTACTGGCAAGTTTATTTTTAGTCTTTATAAAGACATTTATTTCGTAGTAGACCGAATATAGTAAGCAATAGCTTAATAAATATAATATCTAAGAAAGTATGAAAATTAAGAAAAAATATTAACTAGCTCGACATGTTATAGTGGAGATAGCTTATGTTCATAGAGTAGTGTACTATATACTATAGTAATCAAATCCGTTTATCTAACGCCTATATAGTTGAGTTCCGCCACTCAACACGCAATGCCTCGAAAATGGCTTAAAGTAGGGACGGAGAAAGCAGGGGCTAAGCAACGGAGTGTCTTAACACTAGGTTCATATGGTTCCTGCAGTTCTCTCTGCTTACCCTGCCGTATGCGGGATAAAGCGTGAAGCTATAAAAAGAAGCTATATATTGGTTAGGATGACGTATTGTGGTTACTTTGAATACTAACATTTTCTATACTAACATTAACATTGATTGTATAATATTACAATAAAATTAGTAGCACTAAAGGATTTAGAATAAATTTGACCAATCCAATTGACATAAGTTATATCCTTATAAAAATATATTTCAACATCTTGAAAACTGAAAAAAAGAATATATGTAGATGAAAATTGAAACTTCAAAAGTTAAATAAGTTAAATTATAATATATTTTTATACGGGGACGAAGTAAGCAGGGACTAAGTAACGGAGTGTCTTAACACTAGGTTCGTATGGTATCTGCAGTTCCCTCTGCCTACCCTGCCATGTGCGGGATAAAAGCGTGAAGCTAAAAAAAAAAATATATTTTTATATACACTTAATACCAAAACTTAATAGCTCTTGTCGATCGCTTTCTTCTCAAGATATCCGATTATTGGGTGATGATTGTTAACAATCATCACGGAACAAACTATCAGCAATGCTTACATTACACATATAAATGGCGACAGAATATTGCTTAGCGAAATAAATTGTTTTACTTCATAATGTAATGTAGTAACGTTGTAAAAGTTTGATTGAAAAATATAATAATTAAAAAAGAAGTTGTGGTCAGCAAATCAAACAGGCAAGAAATTTTTTTAGAAGTGAACACGCCATAGTGTGATTCGTCTGCCAACTGACAAGTAGAAGACAAACTGTCACGAGATCGATTCCCTATGCGTTGAATATAGCTTGTTAAAACCACAACACTATATAGTCCAGAGCAGAGAGAACTGATGCGTCTAGATTTATTACATCATCGAACATACTTTTAATGAATCAATAACGCCTGCAAAAAAAATATTTTTAAAGTAGTATATGCGCTTTATATTTATTCAGAATTACCTCATATTTAAATTAGCCAGCCAGCCATATTTAAATATAAGTAGATAGCTATTTTAAGCTCAGTGTGTAGACGTAAGAACAAAAAAAATAGTTTCGTTATGATTCGAAATGGTCTTAAGATAAAAATAACATTTTTATTTATTCATATGACCGAATTTTATGTGAATGAAAATATATAATTGCCATCTTTTTAGATGAAATTTTCAGAAATTCTAAGTATTGATTTAATTACACCCTCCTTAAGATACTCTCTTCTATTCAAGTTTAGAAATCTAAAACTCAGCGGCTTACTTTTACAAGTGTGAAGCTAAAAAAGTATATACATTATATAAGACAGCTATACATTTCTTTTTTTTTTTTTAAATACAGAATTTTAGAAAATTAAGTAAAAATATAAAGCACTATTGAAACTATTTAAGTAAAGTCAATGTACGATCATACACGTTGTGGTCACTTGCCATATAAAAGCGAAATTCTACTTCACGTTTGTTTTTCAATTGTTTAATAACAAAAAAGATGAAAATCATCCGTTTACGTCGCGGCTTTGCCACTAGTTGTTTAATTACAAAATGAAAAATAATGGTTTAAATGGCAGGACGTTTAGAGGATTATAGCGGCAACTTTGTTATGTAGAAACGAAAATCTATTACTTAAACTGAGGGCTCCTTACCAATTTCTTGACTTGAGATCAACAAAAAAAAATTATCTTTTTTAAAAATTATCTTTTTCCGTACTGAAATAGCACAAATAAGTTCTAAATTGTATTTTATTGTCAAATCTCATAACCCACGTCAACAAAAGATTTTATTACGCGACGAATTCAATTCAAAATTAAGATGAAATAAGTGACACTCGTCTTTTGATTCCGGAAATTATACCGGAGAATCTCTGTCCGAGTACGCTCGTAACATATGGTTTACGTAAGTTTCGATATTAATATTTAAATCTAGTATTTTTCTAGTTTCCAACAATCTAAATAAACTTAAAGTTACTATTCGTAGTAAAACGTTCTTTTAAGTTTTTAGTCTTGGACAGTCCATTTTTCACTGTCTGTAGTTAATCTTGAACCATTTATTTGTGACTCATCGTGACAAATTCAGAGATTTCTCTAATATGTACAATGTGACTTATCAGTAGTGTCACCATTGATACTTCTTTACAACTTGGATATTTAGTGAAAATTCCAAAAAAACATAATAATTTACATTATTAAATAACAGGGAACTTGTAAAGACACTGTTGATTGTGAATAATATTCCACCTTGGAGAAATCAATTAATGCTTTACCTCCTTTAGAAAGAAATTGCTGCGTTCTATTCCGCCACTCAATATATAATATCTTGAAAAAGCTACA
>JAZFAU010000836.1:0-32500 GCA_037178615.1 Dione vanillae
GCACGCCGTTCTCTAGTGTCCAAAGTCAAAGTCAAAGTCAAAGTCAAAACAATTTTATTCAAAATAAGAAGTACAAGCTTCATTTTTTGAACGTCAAATAATTATTTAATTTACCACCGGGTTCGCTAAATTTAAATGCCTCAGACCTGAGAAGAACCGGCGTAAGAAACTCAGCGGGACTTGATCTGCTTTATTTTTTTTTTTTTTAATTTTCTAGATATTTACAATTTCACAATTCCTATTATTGACAACGATACTCTTGAACTAGACTGGAGCGAGCATTTCATTCCCAAGGTGTGTTATCATTTACGAAATCATTAATATGGTAATAACCTTTAACACACAAACGTCGTTTCACAACTTTTTAAATTGTGATATAGAACAATCTCGGACGTTTTCTGGGATCCTATTGTAAAAGCATACAGACTGCCCCATAAAAGAATTGCGGATGCGATTTAGTCTAGTTACGGGCGCGGTAAGTTTATGCCTGTTTCTTGTTTTAAATATTGTGTACATCACCAATTTTAATAAAATCGTTAATATTTTTTTTACATACTTTAAAATTTATCAAAGATATACTGTGATGCAACGGTCATTATATTTATTTCCTTAAATTTTTGTCTTAAGGAATCTTTTGCATTTAGGTTATAGATTGCGCGAATAGCCCTCTTCTGCAGAACAAAGATGGAATTAATGGAGGCTGCATTACCCCAAAGCAAAATGCCATATGACATAATGCTATGAAAGTAACTAAATAAACAAGGCGAGCCGTATCCACATCAGTTAACAATCAAATTATTTTGACAGCAAACGCTGCTGAGCTGAGTCTATTCGCGAATCCATCAATATGAGGTCCCCACTGTAATTTAGAGTCAATGGTGATACCTAGAAATACCGTAGAATCAACGGGTTCCACAGTTTCACCACTCAAAAGTACATTGGCTTTAATAGTTTTTGTATTTGGCGTTCTGAATAATACACATTTAGTTTTTTACTATTCAGTAGTAAGTTACTAACACTAAACCAATGTACTATTTTTGAGAGAGCATTGTTTACATCGTCATAGACGTTTAGTCGTCTTTTCATTTTAAAAATCAATGAAGTATCATCAGCAAACAATACTATCTCATGGTCCCTTCCAACTAAATGAGGCAGATCATTTATATAGATTAGAAATAGGAAAGGAACAAGAATAGACTCTTGTGGGACCCCCATACTGATTAATGAGCCAGGAGATTTCTTGCCATTCACTTCAACCCTCTGAACTCTGTCAGCTAAATAAGAGGTCAGAAGATCGAGTGCACGTCCTCTTATGCCGTAATGGTGTAGTTTCATGACCAATGTGGAGTGCTGGACGCAATCAAATGCTTTGGACAAGTCACAGAACATACCAAGAGCGTCCTGTGACTCCTCCCAAGCCTCGTAGATACTTTTTATTAGTCCTATTCCAGCATCCGTAGTAGAACGACCCTTAGTAAAGCCATACTGTTTTTCATGCATAAGATTGTGCACATTAAAATGAACTAATATTTGATTTAAATTATTTTTTCAAAAAATTTTTCTAAATGAAGGTAGTACAGATACTGGTCTAAAGTTGTTGGGATCTGCTGTACTACCCGATTTTTAAAAATAGGTATGACTTTACTAAATTTCATTAAATCAGGAAACACACCATGTTCTATACAATTATTAAATATAGTAGCGAGGTAAGGAGCAACAGCGTCTATTATATGACTAATTAGTTTTACAGAAATGCCCCATAAGTCGGTTGTTTTCTTCATATTTAGGGATTTAAATGTTTTAACAATATCTCTAGAAGTAACTTATTCAAATTAAAATTCTACATGACATTCTGGTACGCTCTCCTTGAGTAGTGATTCAGCGACGGTTGTGGAAGATATAAGAGTTTTGGTTGTGGAGACTGGAATGTCAGCGAAGGATTTTTCAAAGGTGCATGCAACATCTCGATCAGATCTAGTTACATTATTACCAACTTTTTAAATTTTAAAATCATAGATGTGATCCCTAGCTCTTCCAGCCTCACTATTTTTTATGTTCCATGTCATTTTAATTTTTTCATTGGAATTTTTAATTTTATTTTTAATATGTAAAGATTTTTCCATGGAACACACTTTTTTAAACAATTTGGAATAGGTCTTAACATGATTTATAAAAGCTTTACTGTGGTTATATGTTTTTTCACTATAAAGTTCATATAACCTTTGTCTACTCTTATGAATTCCCACAGTCGCCCAATCCTTAAATGACAAGAAAACCCCCAGAATCAATTGTTTTGGAAGTGAATATAGCATTAAATTAATTTTTAATAATTTTAAAAAAAATTTCTATAGAGTATGTTTGGTTTATTATTAAATTTTAGAAATTTAAGTTTTGCCGCTATATTACTTCCAAATTTTCTATACGACCAGTTGTCATAGGTACACAATTAATTTTACGCTTATTACTAATTTTATTTTTGCCAAAGTAAAATGAAGCCATCTGTCCGCAGTGATCAGAACTTAACATATTAATTATTGATTTTTGTTTTGGTACAGCATTTGTAAAAATGTTATCAATGCAAGTTGCTGTAGAGTCAGTAATTCTTGTTGGCTCTAAAAAAAATTAAACTAGGTTATATGAATTTAGTAAAGACCTGAATCTAGTGGCAGTGGTGGAATTATCTAACAAATTTATATTAAAATCACCACATATAACTATGAATTTCTTAGATCCAGATAATTTTACAAGGACTTGTTCTAAAATTGTTTCAAAGTTTTCATACAACCCAGTGGGAGGTCTGTATACACTTACAACAATAAAATGCACAAGCTCACAAAGGGCCTTGAGCTTCTTTATGAGGCCCATAGTAAGAGACCACGTTTCTGTGCCGTAAGTCATCACTGGTAACACACATTGGTTATAGACTTTCGTCTTGAGGCACTGAGGTATTTTGGACGAGAAGATATTTCGTAGTTTTCCGAACGCTGCCCAGCCGAGTTGGATTCGACGATTGACCTCCTTCTCAAAGTTGGACCGACCTAACTGGATCGTATGACCCAGGTAGACGTACTCGTCAACAACTTCGAGCTGCGAGTTCCCCAAACTGCAAGGGGGGTGGGCACAACATGGAGTTCGACATGATTTTCGTCTTGTCCAGTTCATCTTAGCCCAACCTGTTGAGATACTCGGCTGGGTCTTCGAGCATAGTGCTTAGATCGTCCAACGATTCCGCCATAACCACGATATCGTCGGAAAACCGAAGGTGAGTGATGTACTCGCCGTTAATATTGATGCCGCGTCCTTGCCATTCCAGGAGTTTGAAAGCGTCTTCCATTGCGGTGGTAAACAATTTCGGAGAGATGACGTCTCCTTGTCTCACACCTCGTTGCAATGGAATCGCTTGGTACATTGCTCCTGTACTCGAACCGACATAGTGGCGTTCTTGTACAAGCACTTCAGCACCTCGATATACCGATAATCAATATGGCATCGTTGCAGAGATTGAAGCACCGCCCAAGTCTCGATCGAATAAAAGGGCCTTCTCATAGTCCACAAACGCTAAGCATAATGGCAGATTATACTCTTGGGTTTTCTGTACAATCTGCCGCAGCGTGTGGATGTGGTATATGGTACTAAAGCCTTTCGGAAACCGGCTTGTTCGGGAGGCTGGAAGTCATCAAACCTAGTTTCGAGACGATTGGTGATGACTCTCGAAAACAACTTGTAAACATGGCTCAGCAGCGAAGGGGTCGATAGTTCTTCAATAGAGTTTTATCGCCCTTTTTGAAGAACAAGACCACCACGCTCCTGTTCCATGTTTCTGGCGTTTTGCCTTTGTGTATGACGGAGTTAAAGAGCCTCTAAAGGGATTTTAAAGTATCGGTGTTCCACCCGCTTTTAGAAGCTCTGATGTGATTCCGTCTTCTCCTGGTGCCTTTTTTTTTAAGTTGTTTGAGGGGCCCTCCTAATCTCGCATAGGCTGATGTCCGGAAAAACTTCGGTATAGTGTCGGGTTAGCTTGGCTCTTGGGTCTTTAGCCGAGCTTGCGATAGGGCTAGCGACTGAGGAGTATAAATGTCCGTAGAACCTTTCGACCTCCCTCAATACCTCTGGTTTTGTCGACACTATACTGCCATCTCCTGTTTTCAGCTTTGTCAAAAGACTTTGCCCATAGAGGCCTCTCTTTCGAACACTTTGGGACCTTTGTTCCGTTCGATCGTCTCTTTAATACTTTTGTATTAAAGGAGCGAATGTCGTGCCGCAATGATTTGAGGATTTGTCTATTGAGCTGTCTATATGACTCAGCATCACTGGAAGATTGCAATTGCATAGAGCGCCGACTAGCCATTTGGTTCCGGTATGGTCGGATATTTTTGGGGTCTACTTTTACGGTGGGCTTTAAAGAATTTAGAGCCAACCGTTTTGACAGTTTCCACCAGCCTATCGTTTATTTCGTCCACAGACACGCAGCTGTCCAGACAAGCAAAGCGATTCTGAAGTTCGAGCTGAAAGCTCTCGGGGGTTTTGGATGTGTGCATTTACAGGTCGGAGCGTAGACCTCACCATACGCGACCTTTCGAGCTGATATTGATGTTCAAGAGGCTCTTACCCATCCGGTGATCGCTTCCGGTCTTAACCCTGTGGATCACAGAGACATCATTGAATATGTGTCGCTTCGTGGTCATGATGAAGTCGATCTCATTTTAATGGAACCATCGGGACTCATCCAGGTCCACTTCCTGTGAGGCGGTTTCTGAAAGAAAGGTTCATCATGTAGAGCCCCTCTCTCTCCAGAAAATCAGCCAGCCTTTGTCCCCTTGGGTTCCGCTGCCCAAATCCAAAATTGCCCCACTCTCAGCTCATCATCGCCTCTTTTGCCCAGTTTTGCATTAAAGTCCCCCATCACAACATTGAACTGCGTTTTAGAGTCATGTATGGCTTTGCTGATGTCCTCATACATGGCCTCTACTTCGTCGTCAGGGTGTGCCGAGGTCGGCGCATATACCTGGAATGACCTTCAGCGAATATCTTTTAGATATTCTGAGTATCAGTAAGCTACCCTACTCGACACACTATCGATTGCAATCACGTTGTTAACGAGGGACTTGCGAACGATAAACCCGACACCACCTTGGGACTGTTGATCGCCCGCCCGGTAATAGAACAAGTTACCGGCTTTGCGGGTTATCGTGTCCTCCCGCTCTCTTCGAACATCTGATAACCCTATAACATCCCAATGTAACTTGTCTATTTCCTCTTCCAGCTCGACCATCTTCTCGTCGGTCCTCAAAGTACGCACGTTGTGTGTTACCAGGGCCAGTCGTCGTTGATAGTGGGTAGCCCGGTGTCTGCCGGAGATTCTTAGCACCCCCTGCTCCGCCGTTTACCTGACCGCTACCGTAGCCTGGACTAGCGGAGCTGCCGGGGACTGGGGGCCTGGTCATTGGGTCGTCTGTCATTTGGGGGGGTTTGCCTTACTCGCCACGCTTGGCAGGCGGGTTGGCGAGCGCAGTGATGTTAATGAAATACACAAGGAAACGCTGCTGCCCGTTTCCTGTAATTTCCCTTAGTTCGCCTTTTACGACACCCACGGGAAGAGTAGGGTGGTGCTATTCGAAGCCGGACACCACACGAAAATATGATAGCATATTAGCTATCTGTCTTTTATTAAAATAAGATAGGTGCAGCCTATCACATGTCAAGTTATTATTTTTAAATACATTGTTAATGTCAATTAATTCTATGTTTTTACTATTATTTGAAGTTTACATAAGTTACTATTTGTCAATATATGTAACATATTATTTAAATTATACCTAATATTATTTCTTTTGGCAACTTCTTTATATAAGGAAATGTGAACATAATTACTTTTTAACATTTAAATTTATTAATTGAGAATGATATTCGTGTAATCTTTTCTATTCACATTTCCCCTTCCCCCAATCAAAACAATTAAAATTGTATTAGGACAATGAGTGTTAGAAAAAATTTTACTCAGAATTTGGGAATATGTAGCTACATACAATAAATTTAACACTGAATGTCCTTTACAAATGCTATTTAAAATCACACCCATATGTTTCCCCAGGTTATCACTATATATTTTAATATCACTTTCTTTGGTTGGGGATATGGGTAGTGACTCCTAATCCCTAAGAAGCTGTCCTGAGCTCCCTCCACCTGAGATTGACAAATTATTTCTGGTATATGCCGTGGAGGGCTAGATGTGGGCACTTGACACTCACAGACATAATTTTTTGTGAGTGACTCAAAGCGCTCTGATTCTGAGGCATAGCTTAACCAGCTCATCCATAGCAGATATGTGCTCTGTAATCTCTCTCTGAGCACATTCATATTTACCAGAAATGTTATTAACTTATTATGTAGTGTGGTAACCTCAAACTGTAGGGAATTCACCTTCAAGCCTCATGTAACAAATTATATTCTTCATTTCTTGTGAATACTTGTTTAAAGTATTTCTTATGTTATTTCTCTCATTATACAATCTGGTGTAATTTTACACACATCTTTAATTTTTAATAGGCCGCTGGGTTTTTTTAATGTACTTATTATTTACGTATGTGTCCACTTAGACACATCGCTCCAGGCCTTCTTTTCGTGAATGATAATAGGCGGCGGTAGTTAAACCCGACCGGCGCCATGAGCGGACGCGGAATCGGAGCCGTTAGTAGGCGCGGGGCGTATTCGCGGTTTGAGACGCGGCGCGCGCGGCCTGCGCACCGGGCGCGGCAGAAGGTGGCGGGCGAAGCCATAGGGGCGGGCGCGGATGGCGCCTTGCTATTTTTGCGCGCCTTTTTACGCGGCGGTAAATCGGCCGGGCCGTTCCACCCTCTTCGCGGGGGGCGGGGCTTTGAGGCTCTTTTTGGCCTTCCTCTTCGCCGACTTAGACTTGACGGTCTCGAAACCGTCATCCCCCTCCTCGGCGGCGTCCGTCGAGGTCGCGTCATCCTCCGAGGATGAAACCCCCCGAGGCGTTGTCCGATGCCTCCTCTGAGGCGGGAGTCACTCGCAGACTCCATGTCTACGTCCGAGGCCTCGGAGTTCGAGCTACCGTGGGAGTCGACGTCACTATCTGAATTTTTGTTCTCGGGCTGGAATCGAACCTGCTCCGGAACATTATTAACTTCTGAGTTCGCGGACCTCGAAGTACCTACTGAGCATTTCATGCGCGTCGGGGCATGATTTTGCTACAATTCTAGTATGTGCAGCGGGCGACAACAGGGCTGGCGCCATTTTAAATGAATAACGCGCGGCGTAAACTCAGTCCCCCCGCGGTGAGGCGAGGGGTGTGTGCCTATTGTGTTCTAGTGTGCCACCGTTGTGCCGGCGGGTGAGTACCTATTATAAAAATAATGTTACTCACTCGGACTCCTACGGACACTACACAGAACTAACTCAACGGAGAATGCCGCTCACGACACGACGTCGCTGCGGCACGTTGCGCACTTGAGGTCCGATCCTCTTCGTCTTCTTACTTTTCTTCGTAACACATAGTTCACTATTTTAGTATTCACGAGAGCGCTTAGTAACATGTACGTGCGTTCGCATTTACACAAAGACAAAACCTCCTGCCGAGCCGTGCGGACGGTGCCGTCTTCGTTCTCACGACTAAGCTGATAAGCTAGACCGTTTGTGCGCGCGCGCTAATGAGTACTCTCGTTTGTACGTAACAGTTGTGTGTGCAGTGCGTGCAGTGTAGTGTTGTGCAGTGCTGTGAGGCGCCGCCGGGATCGGCAAAATTCGAGAATTCAGAAAAATACGAAAGGAAACCGAACATATACGAACCAACCGAAGGCAAGTGACGTGTATGACGCAACTCTATTAGTAGCGATACCAATAGGGTTGCGTGTACAACGTTTGTGCGCGAATGAGCTTCACACATAGTAATTCAACCAATGAGTGGACGAAAAGGTCTACGCAGGGACCGATCCCGAAGTCGCTCGACAGGAGACAATGTTAGTATGTCCTCTGACGCCAGATACTCACCTCGCTCCAGTTAGAGTCTGACCGATCTGGACTGATAATTTCTCATCTCAAGGAGCAGGGAGCTTAATCCCCCCCTCTCCTTGAACACATCTCACTTTTTCCTTAACGATAGATATAATAGCATCAATCCCGATTCTTCTCTTACCCCCACCGCTTCCCCTTTCCCAACGTCCTTCTCGACGTCACAGATCTCCCGACGAACTGACTGACAAGACATCATCCATTATTAACACTCCCAAAAGGCATTGTGTAGAGCCCATTATTAGTGCTCCCTTTCATCTAGAGACCCCACGCATCACCTCGAAAACTCATACAATCACCTCATCCGATTCACTCATCATTCCCAACATCCCTATCACTCCTTCCACCATCTCCACCACCACCATATCATCTTCATCCACATTTTCCCCAACCACATCTACAGGAACAACTACGTTTGCGGATGCGCTGAAAGCCAAACCAGGCGGCGTATCACATTCATCGAACAACCAACCCATCACCACTCAACAAGTGACTCCACCAGCTCCTCCTCCACCTACCCAACCGAAACCAAGATGTCCTCCGCTCATTGTGGAATATCTGCCCAACTGG
This sequence comes from Dione vanillae, assembly GCA_037178615.1. NCBI lineage: Eukaryota > Metazoa > Arthropoda > Insecta > Lepidoptera > Nymphalidae > Dione > Dione vanillae. The sequence continues at coordinate 8,602 of JAZFAU010000836.1, forward strand.
GCACATCACTTTAAAACATTAAAGGAGAGGATTGGCCATAGCCCCAATGCCCGCCCTTTCGGCAGAGGAGTTAGATTCTCACCAAGCTCGGAGACAGAGTACCGTGTCATCCCTCTGGATGACACGGTACTCTGTCTGCGTCCTCTACCACCTAGGTACCTCTGTACCTCTCCGAGCTTGAGAAAACAGAGAGAATCTCCTGGTTCTCCTACGCACTGCCCTCGGAGATGAGCAAAAAGTTTGCCATCCGGGGGCTACCAGTGACCACCACACCCGAAGAAATCACCGTCGCGCTCGGAGAACTGGGCTTTCAGGCGGAGTATGTTAGACAAATAAAAGCCAGGATGGGTAGACCTGGCTGCATTTTCTTTATCATAATGACCAATACTCCCAACCTGATTCCGGACATATATAACATCACGGAACTCCTTTTCATGCCGGGCATCAAGATAGAGGCATGGAGAGGCAAAAAGGGGCCAGCACAATGCCACCGCTGCCAGGCCTTCAGACATTCCAGCCACGGATGTCACAGACGCGTGGCTTGCGTCAGATGTGGCGAGGAGCACTTTGCTCGGGAATGCCCTCGCCCAAAGGAGGAACCTGCCACCTGTGCAAATTGCGGGGGAGCTCACCCCGCAAATTACTTCTCCTGCCCTCAAATTAAAAGAGAGCGCAGGAACAAGAGGGCAGGTACCGTTGCGATTACACCTGCACCCAGACCCTCCAACTCAAATGCCTCAACTGATAGGACGGGGGGATACAGGCACAAAAACAAGCGTGGCAAAGGTAGAGGCAGGAAGGCAGCAGCCGCGACCACTGCCAAAAACATCACCACCACCACCACCTCTACCACCTCCCCTAGCATTCCAGTCTCGGCTCCGAAACCGGTAGCCCAAAAGTCTAAAGTGGTCGCAGTAGACAGGGCTATCGATGCTTTACAAGAGGTTTTACACGCCCTCAGAGAGGGCCGAGACCCAGTGCAAACCGTGTTAAGCGGTATGATGAGACTACTCCAAAATGAATGAATTGAGAGTAGTCTTCTGGAATGCCTCCAACCTGAAGGGGAAGGTACAATCCCTCCGTCTCCTCCTCAGGCAACAAAATATTGACATCGCCCTCATAAGTGAGACTCACCTCAGGACTTCAGACAGTGCAAACCTCCCTGGTTACCACATTTCCCGTCTGGATGCTCCTGCTGACAACGCGTTCAGAGGCCTCCTCGTTGCAGTCCGAAACAACATCATATTTTCAAACATTCCCTCTCCGAACTCCAAGACCTTCCAATCCCTTGGCGTGGAGGTACAGCTGGGATCCAGGTCGCTTCGCACTTTTGCCCTTTACAGGCCCTCTCGTCCAAGTCTGGACCTAGAGGAAGTGCGAGCACTGCTGGACAGCACTACCCCAACCCTGGTCGCTGGGGACTGGAATGCAAAGCACACCGTTTGGGGCAACACTATCACCTGCGCCAACGGTCGTAGGCTTCTTGCTGACGCTGCACGACATCATTATGAAGTCTTGGGTCTGGACTCGCCGACCCACTTTTCCTCCACCAACACCCACTCTCCTTCCGTAATCGACTTCGCTGTGTATAAAGGGATCGATTGCATCTCCCTAGAAACTCTCCCAGAGGCGTGGGGGTCTGACCACCTTCCTGTTCTTGCGGTTGTCTCAGGACAACTGGCAATCGCAAGGAACCCCCCGCCCAGACGCAACATCTGCTGGGAGACATTCATGCAGCGTCTACACAACATCACACCATCAAGATCGAAGCCTCTGAACGACGCACCAAGCATTGACCGCCTGGAGTCGAGCCTTGTCTCTTCTATTAGGGATGCCATGGAAGAGGCCACTACTGCTCCTCCGAACACCAGACGCCTGCCACCTATACCCGATAGGGTACTTCAGCTAATAGCACAGAAAAGGAGGATCCGTGCTGAGTGGCAGAAGACCCGGGAACCAGCTACGAAGACCAAGCTCAACAACATCATCGAGCAGATTCGTGCTGAACTGGACTCGTCAGCAGCCGACAAATGGGAAGACCGGATTGTAGAGGCTGGTGAGGACGTCGTCTCCCTTACCAAACTTTGTCGGCTGCTTACCAATAGGAAGCCTCCCATCAGGCCTCTCATCCATCCTGATGGTACCCTCCGCTACTCTTCGGAGGAGAGAGCTTCCATCCTGGCTGAACACCTTGCCACCCAGTTCACCCCGAATCCAAGTCTATGCCCGGATTTCCATCTCCGTCTGGAGGAAGAGGTTGCTAGTGCACTTCCATCTCCTACGCTACCACTCCCACCACCACCATTTTTCTCACCTTCCAAAATCAAAAAAGCCATCAAGAAGATGAAGACAAGAAAGGCTCCAGGTAGGGATGGCATCACCAACGGAGCTCTACGCCACCTACCTCAGAGGACGATAGCAGGAATCACCAGGCTCTTCAACGCCATCCTGCGCTTGGGTTACTTTCCTCAAGCGTGGAAGGAGGGCCTGGTCATCATGATTCCAAAACCAGGGAAGAACACCAGAAGACCGGACAGCTATCGTCCGATCACCCTGCTGAGTGCACTGTCGAAACTTTTCGAAAAACTTTTACTGCCCTCTTTACAGGCCAATATCATCACACGTCCTGAACAGTTCGGCTTCAGAGACAGTCACTCCACAACTCTCCAACTTGCCAGGGTGATCCACTACATCACCACATCCTGGAACAAGAAGGAGAGTGCCACTGCAGCCTTCCTAGATGTAGCCAAAGCCTTCGATAGGGTCTGGCATCCCGGCCTCCTTTACAAGCTGATCCAATCGAACGTCCCTCATCACATCCTCAGAGTGGTAGCTTCATTCCTACAAGGCAGATCATTCTGTGTGAGGGTGGAGAGTGCCATCTCCAGCAGCCACCCGATCACCGCTGGGGTACCGCAGGGCAGTATTCTGTCCCCTTTTTTATACTCCATTTACACCAACGATATCCCGGTTACCCCAGACGTCATGCTCGCTTTATACGCTGACGATATTGCACTCCTGGCAACCTCCATCACGCCAACGCACCGGTAAAGTCCAACAAGCCCTGGATCTCCTTCCGAGCTGGATGGCCAAATGGAGACTGTGTCTCAACGTGGACAAGACACAGGCTGTCTCCTTTGGTCCCCACCGCAAGCCCCCACCACATCTCATCCTTGCGGGCCGCCAAGTCAAGTGGTCCACGGAGGCCACTTACCTGGGTGTCGTCATCGACAAACATCTTTCGATGCGCTCCCAGGTACGGAAATGCACCAACGCGGCGAAAGCGGCGCTCCAAATTTTGAAACCCTTATGGAAGTCGAGACTCTCCCTTAAGATAAAGGTGCAACTTTACCGGACATACGTAAGACCCCACCTGACGTACGCCACAGCTGCATGGTACGCACTCGTGCATCGGTGCCGACAGAGGAGCATGCAGGTTGTGCAGAACATCGCGCTACGCAGAGTATCCCAAGCCCCCTACTTCGTGAGGAACACGACTTTACATCGTGATCTTCGAGTAGAGGGGCTTGACGAGCACATACGCCGCCTGACCACCAACATGTTCTCACGCGCCGATTCATCCTCATATCATCATCTCATTGATATCGCCCCACTCCATTCCCGCCCTCCCGATGCTAAAGCCCTCGCCAGGGATTTGGTCATTCCTATTTCAGACTCAACCTCTTTACCAACTCCATATTCTTAATTATCCCAAATTTTTGATCTTCTGAGCCGCCGGGTACGGACGCTGGTCGCCTAAGCTGGGCCTCTCACGGTGCCGCCGTGGGTCTCACCTGGCTGGGCAGACCGCCCTCTCGGCACATGGCTCATTTTTTCCCAATGTCATTTATGACCAAATCCCACTTTTCACCAAATTTGACCTCCCCTTTTTACAAATTTAAAATTTTTACCAAGACCTTTTAAATGAGTTTACACTCATAGAGCGCATTTTTGTGCTCTCTCCAACGCCGTGCCTATCGTCATAGGCACCGATAGAAACCCACGGTCAGAGGGCATAGCCCTGACGCCGTCTCCCCTTTACGCGCTTTTGTGCACATAAAGAGAAGAAAGCATGATACGAGGCGCCGCCGATCCTGCCCTGCCGCCCGACCCGCCTAAGGAGAGGTATCATAAGTATTAATCATTTAATTAACCTAGGTCTCTCTTTAAGTCCGATAAACATGGCTTCAACGACCATGCTAATGGAAGCGCTTTTAGCCTTCCTTAAAGAAAACCACGCGTCCGCTTTCGATAGCCCGATGACATTTGTAAAGTCGCAAGAAGCACCCGCTGCGATGGACCTCACTGAGGACGCCGCAGAGGGTGAATTCGAGACGGAGGTCACTAAGGCCGCCAAACGAAAGGCGAAAAACGTTAAGTCCGTCCCCGTGAAAGCCCCTAAAAAGGCTGCCGCAGCCCCCGTACCCCGTGACGAGGAGGCTTCTACAATCATTTCCCCGGTACCCTCGGTACCGGAAATAATCATCTCCCCGGCCCCTACGGCCTCGACAAGCATCCGTTCCGCGTGTTAGGGCACCGCCGCCGGTAATAATCCAGGATAAGGGGGCATGGGACAAGGTGTCAGCCTGGATGCTCGCGCAGAAAGTGTCTTTCACGTCTGCGCGAGCCTCCCAGGAGGGCATCAAAGTCCAATGCCCTCAGACGTCGGACCACCGCCGCCTCACGGCACACCTTAGTCAACGTGGGCTTCCACACGTACGCCCTTGAGGACGAGCGGCAATTGCGCGTCGTCATCAAGGGTTTACCAAAAGAGATAGAGACAGATTATATCCTGCAGGACCTTCAGTCCCAAGGATACCCGGTTCGCGAGGTACATCGGATGTACCATTTCAAAAGCAAAAAACCGTACGACAGCTGCCTAGTAATTTCCGACCTTACCCCAGAGGGTAAGAAAATTTTCAACATCAAAGCCGTATGCTTTCTCACGGGCATCCGCGTGGAGCCCCCTGGAAACCGCGGCCTAATAGGGCAGTGTCATCGCTGCCAAAGGTACGGGCACTCAGCACGTAACTGTAACGGCAGACACAGATGTGTCAAGTGTCTGGAGGATCATGGCACCGCGGATTGTCCCCGCAAAGTGCCAGACCCCGTCGTTCCGCCGAGCTGCGTGTTGTGCGGGACCCAGGGGCATCCCGCGAATTACAGAGGATGCCCCATGGCCCCGCGCCGCAGGCACGCAAGGCAGGGCGACGGGATGGGGAGGGTTTCGAGACCCTCCAAATATTACCATAACACGCATGCGATGCCTTCAGCCCCGCATGAGTACCTCCCGGCACCTGCACCAACAACCAACGCATGGTTCAATCCCATGCAACCTCGCCTAGCCGCACCATGGGTGGACCCCCGGCAGGTCAACCAAACACCCAAATACACGCCAACACCAAGCGTGGACCCTCGGCTCGCTCAAGCTCCCACATATATTCCGTCGCGAAGGGACCCGCGGCTGGCCAACCGTCAGCCACCGCAATCCGAACCAAGGGTGGACCCCCGGCTGTCTACCCCCGCGCAGCCCACAGAAACGTATAACATAAGTGAACTCGCTGACATGATAGATCTAGACGAACTAAATCTGCTCGAAAAATTGCTGGGAAAAATTAGAAAACACAAACAACGCCAGACGTAACGCGACCCTTGAGCACGCCGTCAAACTTTCTTTAACGCAAAATAATTTCAAATGGCTACGTTAAATAAAAACACCCCATTGTCCGCTGACACGCGACTCGCGCGCATAAAACCTAGAGCCCTATCGATCGCGACGTTCAACGCAAACAGTGTCGCCGGCCAAAACGACCTAATACGCGATTTCGTTACCGCGCACCAACTCGACATTTTTTGCATACAGGAAACGTTCCTGAAACCCGGCATACGTGATCCGAAAATCGCGAACTACCGCTTAATACGCAACGATCGTCCCACCTCGCAAGGTGGAAGAACCCTCTTGTATTTTAAAAAGACGTTGCATTGCGTACCACTAGATCCGCCTGCGGCCCTTGAAAACGTCGAGGCGTCTATATGCCAGATATTTCTCACAGGCCATCAGCCAATTATAATAGCTTCGGTTTACCTCTCACCGAACAAGCCCTTACTTGAAAATGACTTAAAACTTCTGATTAATATGGGTCCCTCGGTCCTGGACTGGACCTCAATAGCAAGAACCCCGTGTGGAATTCGACCCGCCACAACACCAAAGGCCGATATCTAGAAAGCCTCGCGGATAGATACAACCTCTCCGTACTAGGCCCACCAACACCATCCAGGTATCCAACCGGACAAATAGGCAGCCCAGAAGTTCTGGACATAGCCATTCTTAAGGACGTGTCCCTCAGGATAAGCTCTATAGAATCGCTATCGGAACTCGACTCTGACCACAGACCAGTAGTATTAAAACTAGGTTCGGACAGCCCTTCAGGCCAGCCAACAAAAGTCATTATTAATTGGAAAATGTTCGCCAAACTCATCAGAGCGGACGACTCCCCTCTCGCGCACATGATTCCTGGCATCATAGACTCCGTAGACGTAGCAAAGGACGCCACGACTAAATTTACCCAATTTATACAGGACACGCTCCAAAGTTGCTCCAAAGAGGTCCCAGATCTGCCCGAAGGCAGATTTGAGATCTCAGAGAAACTACGACGCCTTATTCGACGTAAAAATAAGGCCACCAGAGACCACGACGCGTGTCCTAACGACAAAAACCGTAAAAAACTTAACGACCTTAGGAGAAGAGTCAAATCCCAATTTGAACAGCTCAGAGGCGAGTCTTGGGATGTTCGGCTCGAGGGGCTCACGCCAACGGCCCAGGCGTTCTGGGCGTTGTCGAGAACCTTTCGATCCGACACAGTGGCGACTATGCCTCCTCTCACTAAGCCGGATAACTCTACCGCGGCCGACGACACAGAAAAAGCGGAATGCCTCACAGATAGTTTAGAAGCGCAATGCTCACCGAGCAGTCAGCCATGCGACCCGGAACACCTATCGATGGTGGACTCCGAGGTGGCAGAGTGGGCATCGATGCCCCCGACCGGCGAACCGGTTCGCCCGACCGACGTAGACGAAGTTAAAAATATCCTCAAGGACCTCAATCCCAAGAAGGCCCCGGGATCTGACAACATCCCCAACAAGGTCCTTAAGAATCTTTCGATCCAATTCGTGTCTTTATTGGTCATGATTTTCAATGCTCTTTTAGCAGGGTGCTCCTTCCCCGCCGAATGGAAGGAAGCCACCGTCATAGGGATTCGTAAGCCCAATAAACCCGCCCACCTACCCTCGAGTTACAGACCCATCAGCCTCATCAGCTGCCTTGGGAAAGTCTACGAGAGAATCGTACTCGTTCGCATTAAAGAAATAGTAGAGACGAAGAAACTGCTCATCGACGAGCAGTTTGGATTTCGACAACGGCACTCTGCCATTCATCAAGTTCACCGACTCACCGAACACATCGCGAAATACCACGTCCACCGTTCGATCCGCAGCGACACGGCTGCCGTTTTCCTAGATATCGCCAAAGCATTCGACAAGGTGTGGCACAACGGCCTGCTCTTCAAGCTCCGCCGTATGGCACTCCCGGACTCTCTCGTGCACATCATTCGAGAGTACTTGTCGAACCGCACGTTCCGCTACCGTATAGAAGGGACCCTCTCGTCGCGTCGTCCCGTCCGCGCTGGAGTCCCGCAAGGCTCCACACTCTCCCCCCTTCTATACGCACTGTACACGAGCGATATTCCGCGCGTTCCAAAAGTAGAACTCGCAATGTACGCCGACGACACCGCGCTCTACACCACGGACCGCTCCGCTTGGATCCTAGCCGAAAGACTGCAACTCGCGGCCGACGCCTTAGGCGATTGGTTTAGCAAGTGGCGGTTTGAGGTCAACCCGGAGAAGAGCGCAGCGGTACTCTTTCCGCGTAAACGTTACGAAACCGTCTCTACTATACGGCTACAAAATAAACCGATCCCCTGGGAAAACCAGGTCAAATATCTAGGCGTCATCCTAGATTCGCGATTCACTTTCCGCCCTCACATTAGAAACGCGAGAAACAAAGCCATGTTCATCCTGAACAGGCTATACCCTCAGGCTCAGGCTCATATACAAGCGGAGTAAAATGTCACTTCGCAACAAGCTGACATTGTACAAAACTTGCATCCGCCCCATAATGACCTACGCCAGTGTTCGCACACACTAACACAGATCTCCTTCAGAGAGTCCAAAATATATTCCTCAGGATAGCATCCGGATGCCCCTGGTACGTTCGCAACGTTGACCTACATAAAGACTTCGAATTGGAATCGATCAAAGAGTTCTGCAAAGGCTTAGCCAAGCGCTACTACGAGCGCGCAGACTCTCACCCTAATCCCCTAATCGTTCAAGCGTCTAAGTACGCTCCCCATCCTCACAAATTACTTCGACGCCCTCGAAGCGTTCTTTTAGACCCCGATGACCCAATTACTGTAGCCAACCGTAACTACAACGGAAGGTTACACTCCTCAGCACCAAAGTCTCGCCGTCGCCGCCGTAACAGGCGACGCGGCCCATCTCTCACAACGGCACGACCGCGCCTCGGCGCGGCGGGGCCAGTCGGTCCATGACCGTCCTACTCACCTTCTTCTGATCAGCCAATAATGCTCACTTTGTTCTCTGGGGACGAGGCACACTCTGTCCCCCTCCCGCCCGGTGACGCCGTCAAGACCAATTGAGGTCAACAGCAATCAAGCCACTTCGAAAAAAAAAAAAAAAACTTTTTCGGCGTTTTTTCTAAATTTGAAACACATTTTTGGGACTTTGCAAAATTTTTTGTTAATTATATTTTTGAAGCAGTTAACATCATTCGATTTTCGATTTTTTGGTACTGAATCGTAGGGGCCTATTGCTCCTACGTTGGTAAATTATTTCAAAATTTTTGGACAAATTTAAAGCGTCTTTTGACGCAATTTCAGTTGAAAAATTCGTATTTTTTGGGGTTTTTTGAACTTTTGACACACACCCCCTCACCCGCCCCCGGACTTGACATATATCGTTTTATAGGTCTTCAGGAGCCCTATCCATCGACACCAAATTTTTTAAATTCGTAGCCATAGGAACCGAAAAAAGCCTAAAAAACGTATTTTGTACATATAAATTACTGAGAATCCACCTAAGCTCAGTAGTTGCGAGATTTCGTCATACAATTCGAATTTTTTCAAATTGACTTTAGGTCTACAATTTGGATATATATAGTAGATCTATATATAAAAACTACATAAAATCACTTTTTCGGCGTTTTTTCTAAATTTGAAACACATTTTTGGGACTTTGCTAAATTTTTTGTTAATTATATTTTTGAAGCAGTTAACATCATTCGATTTTCGATTTTAATATTAAAGAAAAAATAAAAAATAATTAAAAAAATACTTAAAGAAAACATATAAAAATTTGAACGCAGCGGGACTCGAACAACTTATATCGTTGTTAGTTGTATAAAAGCATATAAGAATTTCAACGCGGCGTGATGTAGAACGCATGGCTCAGTGGTGAGAGCGCCTGCACGGTTCGCAGGAGGGCGCGGGTTCGAGTCCCGCTGCGTTCAAATTTTTATATGTTTTCTTTAAGTATTTTTTCTATCCTCAGTGTGGATTAACACTTTAAAAATCATAAAAATATTCTTAAAATAATTGAAGAACCAAACACTATTCTTTTACAAGATGATCTGACAAGATTATACCATTGGTGTAATGATAATGGCATGAGACATAATCCTGTAAAATGTTCATGGATATCATTCACCAGGAGTTTAAAAGAATTTCAAGCGAATTATTACATAGATGGTGCCCCTATTAAATCTGTGGACAGAATTTCAGACCTGGGAGTAATCTTTGACAAAAAATTAACTTTCATACCTCATATTGATGGTGTTATTAGCCGTGCCTCGAAAATGTTAAGTTTTGTAATTAGAAATATGAGATTATTTAGAAATTCTAGAACAAAAATTATTTTATTTAATAGCTTAGTAAGGAGTATACTGGAATACGGAAGCGTTGTTTGGAGGCCGCATTATGCAACTCACTGCTTAAGACTTGAGAGGATACAGAAACGTTTTCTTTATCATCTTACTTTCTCGCTAGGTAAAGGGAAAATACTTCCTTCTAACAAAAAAAGATTGGAATTTTTCAAAATTCTTTCACTAAGTGACCGGAGGGATTTGTTGGATTTAAAATTTCTATATAAAACTTAACAACAACTATGATAACTCGTTTTTGATGTCTAAAATTAAACTGAATGTTCTAATTAGATTTCCACGTAAACCAATAACACCATTAGTTAGACCTTTCCGCAAAACTGTTTTAGGAAGCAATTCACCTGTATCTCGCTTATGTAAAATTTTGAATGAGCACAGTGCTGTTTTAGACCCATTTGGAGACTCATCAAACAAGTTTCACAAAAATATATTGTCAAAATTGTCAGCCAATTAATTTATTTTGTTTATATTTGTTGTTATTATCTTATTATTATTATTATTAATCCTTGTCATTTTCAACCTAAATTTACTAACAATTAATTATTTGTAAATTTGTCATCTTCAACTTTATCTTTGCAAGTGGTATTCACCTTAATAGGTAATGCATTTAGTTTTAAGTTGTGTAAAAATTGTATACCTTTGTACGTGTTAATATATTTACCACTGGTGAATCTTAAATAAATAAATAAATAAAATAAACGTTACGAAACCGTCTCTACTATACGGCTACAAAATAAACCGATCCCCTGGGAAAACCAGGTCAAATATCTAGGGGTCATCCTAGATTCGCGTTTCACTTTCCGTCCTCACATTAGACACGTGAGAAACAAAGCCATGTTCATCCTGAGCAGGCTGTACCCGCTCATATGCAAGCGAAGTAAAATGTCACTTCGTAAGAAGCTGACATTTTACAAAACTTGCATCCGCCCCATCATAACATACGCCAGTGTAGTGTTCGCACACACTAACACAGATCTCCTTCAGAGAGTCCAAAATAAATTCCTCAGGATAGCATCCGGATGCCCCTGGTACGTTCGCAACGTTGACCTACATAAAGACTTCGAATTGGAATCGATCAAAGAGCTCTGCAAAGGCTTAGCCAAGCGCTACTACGAGCGCGCAGACTCTCATCCTAATCCCCTAATCGTTGAAGCGTCTAAATACGCTCCCCATCCTCACAAATTACTTCGACGCCCTCGAAGCGTTCTTCTAGACCCCGATGACCCAATTACTGTAGCCAACCGTAACTACAACGGAAGGTTACACTCCTCAGTACCAAAGACTCGCCGTCGCCGCCGTAACAGGCGACGCGGCCCATCTCTCACAACGACACGACCGCGCCTCGGCGCGTCGGGGCCAGTCGGTCCATGACCGCTTTACACACCTTCTTCTGAGCAGACATTAATGCTCACTTTATTCTCTGGGGACGAGGCACACTCCGTCCCCCCCCGCCCGGTGACGCTGTCAAGGCCAATTGAGGTCAACAGCATACAAGCCATTTTCCAAAAAAAAAAAAACACCAAATTTTTTGAATTTGGTGCAATAGGAACCGAAAAAGGCCTAAAAAACATTATTTATACCTACTAATTACTGAGAATCCACCTAAGCTCAGTAGTTGCGAGAATTTTTCATACAATTCGAATTTTTTGAAATTGACAGTAGGTCTACGTTTTCGATATATATATAGTAGATCTATATACAAAAAATATATAAAATCACTTTTTGGACGCTTTTGTTAAATTTGAAACGATTTTTTGGGACTTTTTTGTTAATTTTATTTTTGAACCAGTTACCATTGGTCGATTTTCGAATTTTTGGTACTGAATAATAGGGGTCTATTGCTCCTACGTTGCTACGAAATAAAGATCTATGATTACAATCACATATAAGACTATTTCAATTGAACCAGAGAGTATAGTGCTTGACTAATAATTGAAACATAATTTAAAAACAGTTACAACAAAGTGTTTCTTAATTTTATGTAAAAACAATGGAATAAATATTAAATGCAGCCTCATGTCAAATAATAGACCATACGAATTCCGTTTTTTGTTCAAAATTTTTGCTCACTAACGCCATCTAAGAGTAAATAAACATATTATTAGCAACTAATATATCGAATAACAATTGTGTTACTGCTATTAAACAATAGATGTCTCTGTTAGAAAAAACGATTAAAAATATTAAATAAAACACATACTTTTTATTATTTCTATATATACATATAAAAATTTTCGAAAATGATGTCGCACTTAAGCAAGAAAGTAACCAGAAAAACGGATCATTTTGTAACACAACAGGTACGCCTGTGACAAAATCAGGTTCTATTTCTCCTGAGACAGAAAGAAACAATATAACAATTCGAAAATGTATAACCAACATTCCAACAGATAACTCTTTTGAAGGACTAACGGAGGTGGACTCAGATGAAAATGAAAATAATTTCTCTATCATGAGCCCGTCAGCTAAATGGAAGTATTACTACTTCTAGCTCAAAAGTAACTGAAGATATGAACTGTATGAGGAATAAATTGTTTGCACTTCTGGAAAAGTTATTGAGCGCGGAAAACGAGATTAAAAATCTACTGCTCGAAAATAATAAGCAGGTGAAGTTAATTTATGACTATGAATTGAAAATTCAGCAACTTACACATATAAGAAAGCATAAGTTAGATTATTCTGATACTGAAAATGAAGTTATGAGCAGAACAAAATCCGTTGGAGAAATAGTTCAAGTAACGCCATCTCTTAGCGAATCTAAGAACCGAAGCGATCAAATATATTTAAATAATACATATTGCCCTTCAAGTGACACTGACTGTTCCAACCATCGTACGACGGAAGCCGTGAAAAATAAAGATCCAGTAACTGACACTTCACGAAATAATCATCCAGACACCATTCAAGCATCACATTATAATAAAGAACAAGGCAGAAAACCAAAAATATGTATTTTAACTAATAGTGCTTGCGGTACAATACAAACTGTTGATGCAACATTCAACCAATTTGATTATATTCGTTATGTATCACCAAATTGTAACATATGATGGCAACACCGCGTGGCACTGCGGTCTCAAGCGTGTTTTATCTGTGGATGGGCGCCCGCGAAAATAATAATGTCTTTTTTTATGTCACTTCGGGGGAAGTACTGGTGGTTTGGAAAAACAAGCTGTAACATTGTGATAGCTAAAAGTGGTAATTAGTAATTATATTGGTGTAATTCAATGAGTGCGGCGGGTTTTATTTTGCATCAGAAGTGTGTTGCAACTTACGCCATGGGAAGAAAACGGTCTTAACGCAGTCGAGCTCGTTCTACATCAAGTTCTTCGAGTGCTAGAACACCATCACCACCAAGGAAACGCAATAAAGTATCTCGTAAAGATACTGAGGCTGTGAGTACTCTAAACAATATAATACCGGACTTTAACCCGTTAGAAGACTACATAAATGCATGGTTAAACATTATAAAATCTTACGCGCAAACCTTTACATGGTCAGATGAAACAACGTGTTCAAGCCCTAAATCAGCTAAAGGGCCCGGCTAAAGTTTGGTACGATTCATTATTACGTACAGATGACTAGTGGCCCTTATGGCAATGGAAGGATTGGAAATCTAAATTACTAGCAACTTTTCAAATACAGAGGAACATGTTCGAACTTTTAAAAGACATCGTTGAGAGAAAGCCTGTAGACAATCAATCGCTGTACGAATTTTATTTTGAACAAAAATGTAAAATTGATCGTTTGTGCTTAAACTTTTCAGAACAAGACATTGTGTCTGTTATAGTAGGTAACATCAGTGATTATTCTACCTTAGAATCTGGTAATTTCAAAACTATTTACATGGACGATTTTATAAAAAAAATATTAAGCAAATAAATAATTCACGTGGCGGGCAAATTAAAACTAGTAGTAATCAAAAATTAATATCAGTTGATAAAAGTTTACAAGTACATTCAAATGTGTCAAATCATCCTGGCTCTTCATGTATTAGTTCAGATAGTAATAATAATAATAATAAGAAGACACTCTGTACCCGCACCAGGGATAGAACCGCCCAATTTTATACCTAGATTTATAAAAAACAAAGACATAACCTTTCACGATTTTTATGTACACTAATATTATGATATCTATTAAAAATAGTTCAAAACAATTCAAAGTTCAATTCTCCAACGTGAGTCAACTGTATCTGTAACAGTTATAAATGTATGCAGATCATACGATGGTAAAAACAAATGAATATATGAATCATACAGTAATTTCGCTACAACGATAAACGAATACTTCCTTTATGGAGTTTGTCAATAGAGAGTTTTATATGCAAAGTACACTATGCACAGTATATAATAATAATAATAATAATATTCTTTATTGCACATAACTAAAAATATATAATAAGGAGTAAAACAAACAGAAAATAATAAAAGCACAACAAGGCGACCTTATCGCTTGAAGCGATCTCTTCCAGGCAACCTTTGGATGCAGGAGTAGTATAAGAATGGGTGGTGCATATACTAAAAGATATATATATTTTTTTTTTAGCTTCACGCTTTATCCCGCACAAGGCAGGGTAGGCAGAGAGAACTACAGGGACCGTGGGAACCTAGTGTTAAGACAATCCGTTGCTCAGTCCCTGCTTTCTCCGTCCCCGCTTTCCGCTGTTTTCGAGGCATTGCGTGTTGAGTGGCGGAACTCAACGCCGCGCTTTGCCTAGTTTACCAGAGCGAAGAAAATGGAAATAGAAAAATCCATCTTCTCCGACTGGGGATCGAACCCAGTAACCGTCGCGTTACAGGCAGACGTTGCGCCTCTGCGCCACGACGGTCCTCATAAAAAAAAGATATATGGAATATATATTAATAAAATATATATAATAAATATACTAAACATACATAAATAAATACACATAAATATGTACATATATATTCACATAAACATATACATATACATACACATACATACATACATACACATATACGTCTACATAAATTGAAAATAATACATACTATAAATTTAATAATCTAGATGTACAAAACAAAACAAAAATATTAATTTCATATAAAACATGTTTACTTTCATCTAGCTACTCATTACCCGGTTTTAAATTGATTCGCAATGATCGCATTGGAAAGGGTGGTGGTGGAGCGATCTATATCTCATGTATCCTTTAATATAGTCAGCTCGTCTGCTCAACCTCCTCCCGTTGATTCAACTGAACATCTTTTAATCGAGGTACTCATGTCCCACTCGAAAATCCTTTTAGGCGTTTTCCATACCAGGGGACACCCATTTTTAATTACCCTTGCCACGGTGAATGCAGGGCTCTGCCGTGGTTGATCTTTAAGTCCCTAGCTAATCGTGGGAACAGTATGAATCAGGCAAAAATACCACCTGTTGATTATGAATCTACACAGATTACCTCATCATCTTCTTCGAGATAACTTTTTTCATTCACATCATCATCACCATCATCGTACATACAAAACTCATCAAGATCATCATCAGCATCATCATCGTTAGTAGACGTGACGGAGGCCACCATGGCCGAATATCGTTCGCCCGCTACTTGCTTAAAAATTAAATATTGCCTTGGGGCTATTCATAGACCTCAAAAAAGCTTTCGATACGATAAGCCATTCGATATTGTTGAGTAAACTTCGCGATGTAGGAGTATCAGGAATAGCATACAAAATATTTGAATCATATTTATCCAACCGTTATCAGATAGTTAAAATCGGGGAGTATCAAAGTAAACCTCACAGTACTGGTAAGTTTGGTGTACCTCAAGGTTCCATATTGGGTCCACTACTGTTCTTAATTTACATAAATTCCATACATAAGACTTCAATACAAGGTCATCTTTCTCTATACGCAGACGACACATGTCTATTTTATTTTGGTAGTAACTTAAACGAAATAATAAATCAAGCTCCAGCTGCAGCATCAAGCTCAAGCAATCCATCTAAAACTAGTTACGTAATTTTTAAACCCAAGAACAAAAACATTCCTGTACACACTCCTCTCGAAATTAATAACCAAAAACTGCAACAATTACAATATGAAAAATATTTAGGACTTCGATTAGACGATTGTTTCAACTGGAAGGTAAGCTACGCAACTTCATTCACTGCGTTCCGCGGCAAGTGCGACTGATAATATACAATTCTTTAGTAAAACCACATTTACAATACTTAATTGAAATTTGGGGTTTTGCTCAAAAAAGTAACTTAAAGGACCTACAAATTGCACAAAATAAAATCATTAAAATATTATTTAATTACGATTATTTAACACTTACAGTCAAATTGTATAAGGAGACAAAGCTCATGAATATAAAACAATTACATGCATATGGCACTTGTATATTAATAAGAAAAATCCTGAATAAATCAATTAATTCACAAATCTCATTCACAAAAGTTCATCAGGCTCACACCCGTAGTAGCCGAAGGGGAGACCACATCTTATTACCGAACCGCTCTAGGTACGCGCACCGTGATCTTTGCTGGAGTACAAATCTATAATAAATTACCTAAAGAGATAAAAAATGCAAATTCATTTAACATCTTTAAAATTAAACTAAAAAAACATATAGTACATGACAATACATTATTAAAATAAAATAAATGATTTAAGCTAATGCAAAAATAAAAAAAAGAAATAAATAAAATTAAATAAAATAAAAATAAAGTATGAAATAAATAACTGATGATCAAACTGTTTTTGTTACTCTGTGTCTATGAGTTTGCATTTCTTGTCGCTGTTTTGTACACAATTATTGTTGCTTTGAGGGTATGTTTTAAATTCCTTGTTTAAAGCAAAAATTATTGTAAGAATAATATGTTCATTATTCTTACAATAATTTTTGTAAATTTTCTCAAGTAAGTGAAATGTAATTTCTTTTTGAGAAATAAAGTATCTTTAACCATAAAAACTACGCGTAAAAAATGAAGCAATGAAATGAACGAATTCATTTGGCGTACTTATCTCATCATTACACGCTTAGAATACGAAACTAATACATATTTAACTTCCTTACACCAAAAATTCATTAAGAGATTTCCGGAAATGCAAGTCTCCAAACAATGGATTGGAGATCAACGACGAGCAATAGTTCGTAGAAACCTATTACCAACCACTACACTTGATAGAATCAAATCAGAAGTAAGTAATTATTTACAGACAGCAAATGTAGAATTGCAGACACAAATTTGTCAATCTTCTCCAGAATCAGACATGAATATATTGCAACAATCCAAACGTGGAATGAAATGGTCGAAAGAACTTAACGAGACTTTAATAAAGTGTTATTTCTAAGTCACACAAATGGAAACTAATATGACCGCCTGGAGAAAAAACTTAAAAGACAAATTCATACAGCATTATCCTCAACTATCACACTTATCTGAACAACGAATATCAGATGAAAAGAGAATTATTATAAACAATAAAAGAATTACAGATACACGTCTCCAAGAACTAAAAAATAACGTAGAATATATACTTATCGAAACCGGATATCATAGACCATTAAAAAATCAAGACTTGAATTTAAATAGAGAACTTATTGAACAAACAGACACAAATACAGAGACAGAGTTAGAATATATCACACAACATACAGGAGTAGAACACGACACTCTTTCACATACTGTTACACGACAAGAACAAGAACCAAACCAAGCTAGAAATCTCGAAATAGGAGAAACATTCTCTAATACATTAAATTTTTACATGAATAGTCACCCTACAAAAAGAAATTACACACCCAAACAAAAATCATCTAAAAAATTTGCGACCATCGTTAACTATATTGATAATAGGATTTTACCACATTATGTTAACGCAGATACAGATTTTAAAACTTTACAAACAATAATATATAGTGCTGCATGGACAGCTGCAAAAATTAATGGTTCTAAGATAACTTTCACTGCTGCTGAAAACACAACTAATGTTCGACAAGAACTGTACAAGCCTAAATGGCAAAATAGGTTAAAACGTAAAATCAAAGAATTACGTCATTCGTCGCTTGACTCGCGCGGTGAGTTCACGCGTCTACTGTTCGTGCATACTTGTGTGAGTTAAACGACATGCTAGTGGTGTGAAGCAGTCGATAAACTTAATTATCGACATAATACCACTTTAACTTAAGATGGATAAATTCCTAGAAAAATCTTCATCTACAGAGAGCTTGGCCACGAAGAGGCCAGCTGAAGACCAGATATGGAGAAAACCAAAAAAGGTGATCACAAATCTCAAACAACTGCCTCTTAAGGAACCGGTGAGTACCTCAAATCGGTTTAAGGACCTGCCAAATAACCCAGATGCCGCTGAAGGTCACGATTCTATGAAATTCCCTTCTTTTGGACGTAGAAAATCAAGTCGGGTTCCTCCAATCGTGCTTCAAGTCGGCAAAGAGTGGACTCATAAGACTATTATGGATACTGTGAGCCGCTTCAAAAAAGAGTTTTATTTACAGTACAGAAGCGAAGGTAAAGTAGCGATCTATTGCCACTCTAACCAAGGTCATAAAACGCTCGTCGATGGCTTAAAAACTGAAAAGTTGTTGTTCCACACGCATTCCCGAAAGGAAGAAAGAAAATATAAGGTAGTTATTCGAGGACTCCCAACTCAAGCAGTTGACTCGGTCAGTAAGGAACTTGCAGATCTTGGGTATGACGAAGCCGTCATATCAATTTTGAAACGTTCGTCGTCTATAGTAAGCCCGTCTACGTGTTTACCTATCTTAGTACAGCTCCCCAGATATTAATAAATTCAAACAAATTAAATTTTTATGTAACTGTGTGATAAAGATAGAAAGATTCAAACCTAATAACAGTTTCGGTACCCAATGCTACAGGTGCCAGCGATTTGGCCATGCATCTAAAAATTGTAATCTCCCTGAACGCTGTGTAAAGTGCTCCGGTGACCATGGTACCAACAAATGCACTAAGAAAGACAGGACCAGCACGGTTCAATGCTGTAATTGCAAAGCATCTGCTTTGCAATTACAGCACACATTACATCCGGCTAACTACCGTCAATGCCCAGCAAGAATAGAATACTTGCAACGCTTGGAACAAAAATAAGTGAAGGTCAAGTTAGATAAGATGCATGTTGAAGGCAAAGATTTAGACCAAAAAACAATTAAAATCAAAGAAACTACAATACCTCAACCACGTGTGAATATGATTCCAGTAAGAAAGCACATGCAATCCCAACAAAATCAGCGCTCTTGGGCTAGCGTCGTATCAGCCCCAATGGACGCAAGAAAAGATGCCTATATTTCTGAGTTTGAAATAAGCGCAGGAACTGACGAAGCAACCACCGAGATGCTTCACATTCTCAATATTATTAAAAAAATTAAAACGCAATTCAACTCATGTTCCACTATGATGGATAAAGTAATTCTAGTGCTCACTTACTTAGGTCACTGTGTTTAAATCTTCTAACATGTTACGTATTTTGTATTGGAATGCGGATGGTATTCGTGAAAAGTTATCCCAGCTTATAGACCTTGCTGTTTATAATTTGTCTGCGGATATTATAGCTATAAATGAAACTAGGATTAGCAGCCGGGCACCTCTTCATATACCTGGGTTCAACTGTTATCGTCAGGATAAACGCCAAGACGGTCGAGGTCAAGGCGTATGTATCCTAATAAAATGTAATATACCACACATACAAACCACTGTACCTATTCTTGAACACATGGAGGCGGTGGGTATTGAAATTACTGTGTCTTCTCAAAAGGTTTTAGTATTTTCCGTATACCAATCACCCAATCTTGATATCTCAATTAGGGATCTTGAAATGTTGTTAAGCACTGGTGCAAGAGTGATGTTATTAGGTGATTTTAATGCCCGTCATCCCCATTGGTGTAGCATTGGTGACACTAATCGTCGTGGTGAAATTCTTTTTGAACATATGCTTGATCACAACTACAGTATTTACGCGCCACCCGTGCCAACACTCGTACACTACTGCGCTGGCAATAAATAATCGACACCAGATCTAGTTGTAGCTTCTAACCTTCTTGATATCCATGATTTGAAAGCAATTACTGCTCTTTCATCCAACCATTTGCCAGTTGTATTTTCTTTGTTCGGAACAGTCGAAAAGCAAACATATATGCAGTACAAGTATGGTTCTGCCGACTGGCATAAATATTGAACTTATTTAAATAAAAACATATCCTTAACAAATAAATCATTTGATTCCGTTAATATGATTGAGGCTGAAGTAGCAAAACTAACTTGTGTGATTTCCAAGGCTAGAGAAAACTCAGTTCCTAAGGTTAAAGTTGATTATAAACCTAAACCACTGCCTAAATTTTTGAGAAAACTTATTAAAACCAAAAATAGACTTAAATCCCGTGAATTACATGCTAGTAATGTTAATGAACGTAAAAATATTAGATATGATATTAACTACTTACAAGACAGAATAAAATTAGCAGTAAAAAAGCATAATGATAATATCTGGTCTAATAAATTATCAAAAGCTGACAATTCCCATACCGAATTACGGCGTATCGTTAAGTCTCTTAAAAACCAATCAACTACAATACCTCCCCTAAAAAAATCGAATAATCAACTAACCAAATCAGTTACTGAACAGTGCAACGAGTTAGCGAATACATTTATAAGTAATATGAGTCTCACCACTGAATGGTATGACGATGAAGTCTCTTCTCTGGTCTTGTCTTCAATTGAAATAATAAATTCGACTATTTCTGATAAAAGCCAAATACAATTGGTACGTCCACGTGAGATAGCCCTCCAACTACGTTGTCTTAAGAACCGGAAGTCACCTGGTTACGACAACATACATAACGTTCTTTTAAAAAATCTCCCCCGCAAATGTATTGTTTTCCTAACTAAACTATTTAACGCATGTTTAAAATTGTTTTACTTCCCCACATCTTGGAAGTCAGCAAAAGTAATTGCCCTGCCTAAACCAGGTAAAGATCATTCACTTGCCGTAAATTATCGTCCCATAAGCTTATTACCAGCGCTTTCTAAATTATTTGAACGCATCATTTATAAGCGTTTGTTGACTTGTCTTGAGAGTTATTTTATTCCCGAGCAATTCGGGTTTAGAAATTCACATTCAACAATTCAACAACTCGCTCGCGTTAGTGAACATATCTCACATAACCTGAACATGAAGCAATCAACTGGCATGGTGCTACTTGATATCGAAAAAGCATTCGACACTGTCTGGCATAATGACCTGTTTCATAAGCTTCTAATGTGTAATGTACCTGTCATGTTGATTAAACTCCTCCAGTCTTATCTTTTAGACCGTAAAATGTCTGTACATATAAGATCAACTCAATCTGACTCATTACTGATCCCTGCTGGAGTGCCCCAGGGTTCTGTTTTGGGGCCACTACTGTTTTTGGCTTATTTATGTGACATACCTAAGCAACCTCGAACCAGTCTAGCCTGCTTTGCTGACGATACTGCGTCGTATACTTCGTCAAACGATGAAAACTTAATTATAGGTAGGCTCCAACTATCCATAGAATTATTGAGTGACTATTTCAAAAAATGGAAATTGAAGTTAAACGATTCCAAAACCGAAGCAATAATGTTCTCTAGAAAGCGAAAACCCCCTGATCGCAAATTGGTTATAAACAGACATCACATACCATGGTCTAGAACTGTTAAGTACCTTGGCATTAACCTTGATACAAAGTTAAACTGGACCGTTCATGTTGAAAAAGCTAAAGAAAAAGGGCTTATGGCATTTGGTGTACTAAGTCCTATTATGAATAGAAAGAGCAATTTAAGCGCTAGCACAAAACTTAAAATATACAAAACCTTAATAAGACCATGTTTTACTTATGCTGCACCCGTATGGAGTAGCACTTGTGAGACCAATATACTAAAACTACAAATTTTGCAAAATAAAGCCTTAAAAATTTCATATAATAATAATAATAATAATAATATAAATAAACTGTTCACTACAATAGACCTGATGTAACGCTTCGAGATAAAATTAACAACATCACCTATTTAATAGATATAGCAGTACCAAATACACACAACCTACAGAAAACGACTGGGGAAAAAATAAGTAAATATACCGAACTGAAAGAGGAAGTCACAAGAATATGGAAGCAAGAAAAAGTATACGTCGTTCCTATTGTTGTCTCCACTACGGGTGTGATTCCAAAATACTTACATCATAGCCTTAAGCTCCTAGACCTAACAGATCCCACCTACATCACATTACAGAAAGCGGCAATATTAAACACATGCAGGATTGTGAGAAAATTTATGCAGTTGGAGGAAAACACTACAAACATTACATGATTACACACTACACCCTTCACTCACTTGGCTTTAGCCCGTGAGTGCAGGTGAAAACCAGCCTAGAGCTGAGAAAAAGTTATATACATAATAATAATAATATAATAATAATAACTTTATTGACTCCAAGAAATATACATTAGTCTTAATCTATAATATAATATTTTACATGATTTTACGTTGACATGGAGGTTAGTAAACACTAGCGTTTAAACTAGGCCGAGCCTGTATCTTAAACGCTAGACTCTTCCGATGTCACTATCTTATTTTTAAAAATAAACTACAAAAGTAATTACTGAATGAGGGTAAAAGTTAAAGAATTATACAAAACAACATCAGTGACATTCTTATTTCTACCCTCAAACTTATAATTTGATAGGTTAGACCATAATAACTTTGAAACTTTGAACTCATATAACACTCCATTTTATACAAACCTCAAAATTCTTCATTTTTTAATTAGACTTCCGACAATAAAAAGATTCATTTTAAAACAGACGTTAAAATTTTATAAATTTACCAATATTAACCACAAAAATAAATTAATATCAAATATCGGGTTATCACGATTATCGACACTGCCATATGTCGATACTTACAACCGATACCGCCTGCCCCATCACTACGTACTCGACGACACGGGCCGCAGCGACGCTGCGCTTGCGCCGGTTTTATGAATATATCCGATATTTTCGTTTGTTGCGGGTATCTGTGATTGACTTTAACGAATGCCATACATATTTTATTTTCTTTTTTTATTATGTTGTATTTGTGCTTTTCAAATGTATGTTAATTATAGTGCTTAATGTGGAGAAAGAATTATATCTTAAAAATGTGTCTGGTACAAAAGACGCATTAATTGTGTTACTGGATAAGTTTTGGAACTGATTTATGTTTAAATTCACGTTGTAAAAATAAACCTGTTAGTACTGCACCAACAATTTGTTATTAAAAATCTAAATATAGGTGTTTTTAGCCTGCATAGTTATAATATATTCATGTTCTTATATTCTGACTGTGTCTGTAAAATAATGATTGTAATTTTCTTTTATGTTGAATAAAGATATATAAAAAAAAAAAAAAAGAATTACGAGCTAAATTAGGAAGACTTACTCATTATATGCAGGGAAACAGAAGTAGAAGGCTAGATAGAGAGGTTAATAAAATATTAGACCAGCACAAAATCCACACAACACATGAACAGCCTAACACAGAACTAACACACTTTGTAGACACACTTAAACAGAAACTATCAACTATCTAACTATCATAGATACCTACTAGTAGACTAAATCGTTACAAAAAATGTACACTCCGCAAAACACAAAACAATCAATTCAAAAACAACGAAAAACAATTCTACCGGACTTTGCAAAACTCTTCTACAAACCAAACATCAGCGATAATAATGAAAACAATAGAAATAATATGAAATTAATAGACGAATTAAAAATTTTTTGGACTCAGATTTGGGAAAACCGTATCGAGCATAACGCAGCTGCAGACTGGATTAATACAGAGAAATCAAATTACACAAACACGAAACAAATGGAAT